>CM040395.1:65089879-65102379 GCA_022702515.1 Ilyophis sp. 1 JC-2022 | reverse complement strand
GTCCGTCCGTCTGTCCGGTCACGCAGGCGAGGTGTTCCACGTCTCGGCTCCACAGCGCCTCACGCTGGAGGAAGCCAAGGTGTTCTGCCGGGCGTCGGGGGCGGAGCTAGCCACCACAGGCCAGCTGTACGCGGCGTGGAACGAGGGCCTGGACCACTGCAGTCCCGGCTGGCTGGCGGACGGCAGCGTGCGCTACCCCATCGTCACCCCCAGGGAGCGCTGTGGGGGGTTCCAGACCGGCGTCAAGACCATCTATCGCCACGGCAACCAGACGGGCTTTCCTGAACCCCATGCTCGCTATGATGCCTTCTGCTTCAGAGGTGGGAGGGGCCAGAAAATTAGAGCTTTCATTGGCTGGACTAGGTCATGGGTGGTGGGGGTCAGAGAGGGGGGCGGGGGTGCAGTGTGGTAGTTAAGGAATGGTGGGTTAAAAAAAAAGAGGTTCGCAGTTCGATTCAGGTCGGGACGCTGCCGTTGTACCCCTTGAGCAAGGTACTTCACCTGCATTTTCAGTATATATATATCTATCAATCAATGGATACTATGTATAAATGCAAAAGAAATGCTGTGTAAGTCGCTCTGGATAAGAGCGTCTGCTAAATGCCTATAATGTAATGTAATGTAATGTAATAATGAGAAGAAGACATATCATTGGCCGGGAATTAGACTGTTGTTCATAGTCTAGATTTATAGCAACAATGAGCCAGGAGATTGGTTGCCAGGAGAAATGTGTGTTGTGTGTTTTGTTAACACAATTTCTGTGTTATTTTAACTGCTAGATATGTCACAAACCGATACGTATGCAATAATTTTAGTTCTGAATATTAGTGGAAATACACTGCAAAAAAATGCCTGTCTTAACAGGTTTTAGTCTTATAATGAGACTTAAAATCTTATATTTTTCTGTCAAGTAGAAAATTAGCTAGGATTAAATAACTTTTTGCTTGGCAAGTGAAATGTTCTTACCCCATTGGCAAATCTTGAAATGAGTCAAACTGTCTCACTGACAAATTCAATTTTTTTCATTTTTGTAGCGTATTAAAGTTGTCAGTATTGTGTAGGAATTCCACTGGTATCTAAAAGGGTTGAATGAGGATTTTACCCAGATCTGATGAGAAAGTGCCAATCAGTGCATTTTCTTCCACCTGTCCAGGTAACGGTCACCCCCACACGGACTCTCCCACGGACTACATGGCTACGGAGCCGGAGGATCTGGGCCAGGACATCGTGACCCTGATGGAGCCCCTGGAGGAGGTCAGTCTGGGGGATGTGGAGGAGGAGGTGCTGGAGAGCGAAGTCCAGGGAGTTCTGGAGTCTTTCCCCGTTTTTGGGGGTCGTGAGAGGGGACGACCGGAGTCCGGGAAAGAGCCGCGCCCCACCGTCGCCTCTCTGGGTTTTCTCCCCGTCCCCATCGACCTCCAGACCCCCGTCACCCCGTTCTCTCCCGGCCAGGACCCCCGAGAACGGCACCCCGCCACGGTGTTGATCCCGAAATCTGGCGAGCCGATTCTCTCACACAGAAAACCTGGCAACCCGAAGCACTACCAGCCGATGCCAGAGACCAACCAGGAGTCCAGTGTGTCTTCAGCTAAAGACTATGATCGTTATCATCCCACGCCAGAGACCAACCAGGAGTCCAGTGTGTCTTCAGCTAAAGACTATGATCGTTATCATCCCACGCCAGAGACAGACCTGGCGTCTGGCGAACCTGTAATAAAAAACCACGGCCATTACCAACCCATGCCGGAAACCAACCTGGAATCTGGCGAACCTTTTGGCCGAAACCACGAGCAGCACCAAACCTCGCCGGCCGCGCCCCCGGAACCATCCGCCTGGACCCCCGAGAGCGAGCTGTCCGACGGCTCCAAGCACTACCAGCCCATGCCCGAGACCAACCTGGAGTCCGCCGAGCCATCGGGGCCCGAGTTGCACGTGCTCGGAGGGTCCTCGCTGGACCAGGAGGGGAGCACGTCAGGTTCCATCACCATGACATCCCCCAACCCCACCGTTAGCGGGCGCGGGACGCCCAGAGAGGACTCGGCGGGAGAGGTGGAGAGAACCGCCTTCGGTTCGACCGCCCCGCCGGGCGGGGACCGGGACCCAAGCACGGCCCTGACCCGGTCCACCCACCCGCCCCTCGGGGAGACCCTCTCTGCTGGCTCTGCTATGGAAGGTTCCGGAGAATTCGGCACCGGACCCACGGACCCCTGGGAGGTGGCAGTGGCCCACGGGGAAGAGCTGGGCACCACCTCCTCGACCGAATCCGCCTACCGTGTCACCCCAGGTCCCCTGAGCACGGTCTCACATGGTCCTGTGGACCAGGTCCATATTTCAGCACAGACTGGACCCACACACCACTCCACAGGTACAGTATGCATCTATGCAGGGGCAGAATTTCGGGGCGCGGCCAGGGGCAGAATTTGGGGGCGTGGCCACCGAAGCCTGGTTACCCTGCTCGCCAGCACATTTTTCAATTATTTTAAGGTTTTAACGTTATTACAAAATTTACGTTTCATAGAGGTGTCACCCCAAAATACCTGCTGGGCCCATCTTCGCTACCTCATTTAAAATGTTCTGGTTTTGCCACTGGCTGTAAGATGGCCTTTCTAACGGTCTTCAATTCTGAGGGATTGAAACCTGCGAGCGCAGCATTTTCAACTTTCAATGCCATAAACAAAAAAACTGTGAAGCATGCAATTAATTAAAGGCACTGTACTCATTATTTGTAGCCTATTTACTCTTTAATTACCCAGATGAGTCTGACTGAGCCCTGACCAAAAATTTAAAATTAAAAATAAAAATATATATTTTTTAAATGTAATTTATTAAACAAATGTGAGAAGTGATAAATCATGAGGGCACAGTTTTGTGTCTCCTGGGATGAGACACAGCAGGGTAGATTATCGAATAAACGGGTTCCACTCCGCTGCACATGCAGCCGTTTCAAAGGTAATCCTCCAGTCAGCAGTAGGTCTCTGTTCATGCAGAGAGAGCGCTGTACCATCGAACAATATTGTATTTATAAAGAGTGAAAGCTGGGCTGGGCCACACTCATTCTTCACAGAAATAGAAAACAGGAGAGAGAGAATAAATTAGGATGAATAAAAGGAAGCACATCACATCTTTATTTTCTTATGTTTTATAGAGCTACAGTGTCTGGGGTCAAAATGACCCTGCACAACGCCTCTGTATATACAGCTGGTACAGGACTTATGAAAACTGCATTATGTTTAAAGGATGTTGTACACTGCCTGGCCAAGAAAAAGTCTACTCTAATATTTCATTAGACCGCCTTTAGCTTTGATTATGGCGCGCATTCGTCGTGGCATTGTTTGGACAACCTTATGCAACGTCAAAACATTTATTTCCGTCCAGAGTTCCATGACTTTTTGGCCGAGATCTTGTATTGACGACGGGAGAGTCGAACCACTCCGTAAAGTCTTCTCCAGCACATCCCAAATACTTTCAATGGGGTTAAGGTCAGGACTCTGGTGGCCAATTCATGTGTGAAAATGATTCCTCATGCTCCCTGAACCACTCTTTCACAATTTGAGCCCGATGAATCTTGGCATTGTCGTCTTGGATTATGCCCATTGATGGGATAACCTGGTCATTCAGTACATTCAGGTACTCAGCTGACTTCATTTTATTGCTGCATAACATTCCTGAGCCTAGACCTGACCAATTGAAGCAACCCCAGATCATAACACTGCCTCCAGAGGCTTGTACAGTGGGCACTATGCATGACGGGTGCAACGGCGACTTTTCTTTTGGCCAGGCAGTGTATTTAGTCCCACCAAATTAGAAAGATGGAAAAAATTATAAAATAATATAAAAGTTAAAGCTATAAAAACAGATCTGTTTCCATAGAAACTGAATGTGTCTCAACCCCCCCACAGAGCGACACTCCGCCCAGGAGCAGTCGGACGTCGTTCCCATGGAGACGGTGTCGGGGATGTGGGAGGGGGCACAGCCCATGGGTGTCACGGTAACGCTGCTCAGCACCCCCTCCATCCCCTTCAGCACCCTCGGCCCAGCCACGCCCTGGGGGGAGGGGGCAGAGGCCAGAGAGGGGGTCCTGGAGGCCAGCTCTTCGTCCGGGGCGGAGCAGGAGGAAGTGGAGCTGGCCGAGCAGGAGGTCCTGCTCGAAGCGCAGCCGGGCTCCGGGGAAGGACCGACCGCCGCGGTGGCGCCTGACTCCTCGTACCCGTCTACAGCACCTCCTGCCCCGCCCCCTGGGGCGACCCAAACGCTTGCATCCGCCCCGGGGTACGTGACCGCCACCTCTGACCAGGACCACGAGTACCTGACCGACACTCCCTCCACGCCGGTCTTCGAGGTCACCGAAACGCCCGCGGCCGCGACTATCCCTGTGGGCGATGGCGACGATGCCTCCGAGGGAGAGAGCGGGCGGGATTTCAGCACCGAGGCCACGCCCCTCGAGTCAGAGGTGACTCTCCTCCCTGACCAATCCCAGACCTCCAGCTGGGGGCTCCGCCCCTTCAGCACTGCCACACAGGAGTCACGCTCCGACCTGGAGTACAGCGGAGACGGCCGCCCCGATGACGTCATCGTCCGGGTGCATGTCCCAGAATCCTCGGCTGAGGTGGAGGCCCCTCCCACCACCAAGTCGGCCGAGTCCAGCACCCCCCCGGCCACCGTTCCGCAGCGTCTCGCGGAAACCGCCAGTCCGTCGATGGATGTTTTTGAGGACCGGACCACCGCGGCGGGCACGGAGCAGGCCCAGCGCGAGTTGCCCCCCACCCAGCCGTCCACCCTCGCCAGCCTGCCCAATGAAAGGGCGGCGGTGGGGAGGGGGAGGAGCATCTCAGGTAACGTCTGCGCCATGCTAACAACGCTAACCAACCTCCTGCTTCTTCTCAACCTGACGACGCACTAAAACAATACTACCTAAAAATCCAAACCCCCACCATCTCCCACTCAACCCCCCCCCCCCCTACCCCCGCTTCTACTTCCTGTCTGGTTCACTGCCCACCCCCCTCTCGACTCCCACAAACAATCCACTTCTTGTGTGAGCCCCACCAGGTACTGAAATGAGGGACGACTCCACTAGCCCGTTTGCCAGACGAATCAGCCTCTTGCTGTTTTTTGTCTTTTTAGAGCCGAGGCTTCTGTGAAGTACTTGATTTTTTGGGACCAGTGGTTTCTGTGAAAAAGGATACATCTTTTTGCCCCTCTCTCATCCCCACTACCCTCCTATGTGAATTTTTTTTTTGTGAGACAGGACACCCTCTTCTCCTTTGCCTGCCTCTGTTAAGCTCCATTTCCTGTTTGTTTTAGCGTGGAGGACCAGACATTATTGAAACTGTTCATAAAAAAAAAAAATGATTTCCATATCTGGGGGCATTATTGATCAGTATCATAAATATTGACATGCTCTCATGTAATAAACTATCAATCCACCCCAGCCCATGGCCAAACATGGCAAACTGCAGCAGAGTATGAGGCGATATTGAGTTTCCAGTTGTAGAGTTATTTATTAAGTTGTTGTAGTTTTATTCAAATATACGCGATTAAACTGACAGTTTCTTTCACGCGATAAACTGGTCGCGTCGATTGTTTTGGTAAACACCTGTTACAGTCTTACATTAATCATTAATGGGTCCCAAGCAGCAGGGTGGGAATCGAAGCAAAGGGGGGCGCTGTTTCCCACTTTGGAGCTTTTCTGATTACTAACAGAAATCATTGTGATGTAACAGCTATGAAATTACACTAAACTCTAAAAAAAAAAAACTCATGCTGTTGAACTGCTGAAAAATACCATATGAATGCTCTCAATTGATAGTGAAACGTAGTCGTTCTTCACGTGCCGAAATTCAGAGTTTTGATAGCTGATAGCTAAGTGTGTTTTCAGTGCTTTTTTCCGTATTGCAGAGAAAAAAATTGCCTTTGAAGAAAATGTGTTAATTTCTAGACTGTATCAAATTCCTTTTCATTTTCTAATAGAACTCTCCTGTGAAAATGTTTTCTATTTTCTTCAATGCCTGTTTAGAAGTCTTATCAACTCCTATGTGGAAGATATAATAATAAGCTTCTTCTTTCTTTGTAGAGAGGTTGACGCACATAAAGCCTGTTTTTACGAAAGTTAATAAATGGTCAGTTGTGCACTTTCTAGCATGTTCTGGTAAGATGTAGACTCAGGTAACTGTCATATTCATTTGGAAGTCAGTCGAAACAGATTGTATTTCTTTAAAAGAAAAAAACGTAACTAGCAGGCTTTGCGTCGCCTGCATTAGAACATGGAATATGTTGCTGTTTTTGTGTATATTAGCTACATAGTTATAGTCATAATATTAGCTACTGGATTATGGCAGTTATCTTCAGGAAGATTATTTTTTTAACATATATAACGGATAGACTTTATATTGTCCCTTTTGTAATGGAAATGTGACCTTGATTTGATGCTCAAGGTCACAATGCACATTTGAAGGAATATTTGCACAATGAGACAATGGACTGGAATGCTTCTAGGGGACAGCAAAACCATTAAAGGTGAAAGTCAAATTCAAAAAGCCATTTTGTAGGGGTTTTTTGTACAAATCTTCTGCAATGTTGTGAGTAGACAAACAGCTCCATCTGCTGGCCAAGACCTGCTCACGCATGATCATCCTTTTCATTGTGAATACTGATTGGTCACAGATACATTTTTAAAAAATAAGTTTGAATCATTCTCCTGATAAAATTCTGAATTAAGCAGAAGGCAAACGCATCACATTCCCTTCTGAACGCGATGCATTTGCCTTCTGATTAATTGAGAATTTTATTAGGTGAATGATTAAAACTGATTTTTTAAAATCTGATGGCAAACGCCATCACAGCACACTCAACAAGGTGCAGAAATCTTATAAGACGAGATGAATTGAGCAGTGGAGATTATACATGCATAACTGAGTTTTTACCTTGTCACACGCATGATAATCAATTCATAATGCCTAAGACATTCAGTAGATTCTCAATTGCATGTACGTTGTCACAGTTTTCTCATTTTCTAAATACTATCTGGAGCGCAGTAGCCTACTAAAGCACCAATCGCTGCACCTCTCAGCCAAAATGGATGGCTTTTCAAAGACAAGTAGTTGGGGGTACGAGGAGTATAATTCGTGTTGACGTTGCGCCTGCTCAATAACACATGGAGTCGTGGAACTCGGGAAGGGAAGTCGGAACACGGGGAGCGGCGTTCCGGAACCTTGTGACCCGCACAGTCCCCGTTTGCCTTGGTTTGTATGCATCAGCTAAAGCGCCCCCTCGACGCCATAACCTCTGCCAGCAGCTCCGTCGCTGTTTCCGCCGCTCGGACGGGTGGCAGTGTAGCATAATGGGTAAGGAACTGGGCTTGTAATCCAAAGGTTGCAGGTTTGATTCCCGCTGTGCTCTTGAGCAAGGTACTTAACCTGACTTGCTTCAGTAAATATCCAGCTGTTTACAATTTCTACGTAAAAAATTTTTTTTTTAAAAAAATGCAAAAGTTGTGTAAATCGCTCTGGATTAGAGCGTCTGCTAAACGCCGCTACCGTAATGTAATGAATGGCCCTGGTGGTGCGTGAGGCGGCTGAGCGAGCGACCTTCTGTGCTGTGTTTTAGATGCCTGCATGGAGAGCCCCTGCATCAACGGGGGCACCTGCGTGGAGGAAGGGGGGTCCGCCAAGTGCCTCTGTCTGCCCACGT
Organism: Ilyophis sp. 1 JC-2022; assembly: GCA_022702515.1. Lineage (NCBI taxonomy): Eukaryota > Metazoa > Chordata > Actinopteri > Anguilliformes > Synaphobranchidae > Ilyophis > Ilyophis sp. 1 JC-2022. The sequence goes on along the minus strand of CM040395.1, from coordinate 65,094,693 downwards.
ACGGCGGAGACTTCTGCCACACGGGTAAGAGGGTGCTGGCGTGCCTCTGGAGTCAACTTTAACCTCTCTGTGACATTTAGGGACCCTGTTAACCTGTGTGAACCCACCGTCAGCTGGCCCGAGTCCACTCTGAGAGTTCTGGCTTTGCAAAGCTCCCATTGGTACAAATCCCCCACTGTACCTGAGCTAGCGATGGTCACACACTCTACAGTGGGTCAAAACACAGCCTGCATTATTTGGCTTCATGGTGCAAGAAGGGTATTCAAACACAGCCTTTTTTGGCATTAATTACATACTTCAATACTAAAAACATGTATTTTAAGGACAATTTGCACATAAAAAAGATCACAATCTGATTAAATGATTGTTATTTTTTTCAGGATTAGCCAGCATTAACACAAATGGGTTATATTCAAGATATATTAGAATAAAATGAATTGTCAGGGTATTACAACACTGCACATTATACAGGCACATTATTGCTGCTTACATATCTTGAAATAAGCATTTTTTGAACAACAAAGCTGATATTTCTCATTATACTGCTGTGTATTCCATTTATGTAGTGGAGATCTTAATATTAAAGAGTAAATAAAGGCCTGTGTGCTACGTTTGTTCTTGCTGGCGCAGTTTGAATGTACTAGACTGTGCTCAACATGCCGATTAACTTCTTCAGCCGAGACTGAATGAAACGGGACAGAACAGAGGAAAGCGATGATTCGGAGGATGAGTCGTTGGTAAAACTGGTGCAGAAAAGTCTCGTCAGAGGAGATTAAAGATGATCAGTATTGCACAGGTGTCACTTTTGGGAAAGGATGGGGAATGTATGGAATTTTTTCCGTGGTTTGCGCACCGTGTAAGAACCCCTTTCCCGAAATGCCTTCCCTTTCTTTCAAAAGACACACGCTGGCTCAGTTTATCCCTTTTATGGCTGTGGTTTACTTTTGCTGCAGAGCACGAAGTGCTTCTGCAGAGAAGGGGACAGAGATTCTGGCTGCATAGCAAGTTTCTCACTCATTGAAGAGTAGTTTTTTGGAATGTTTTTTTTTCAAAATTCTAAGTCAGTGTTCTACAACTCCATTGCTTTCAATTACCAGTAGTCATAGAGTTATATCAGCATTAGCCAGCTTTTTTAACTTTCTGTGTCAGTCTCTCTCTCTCTCTCTCTCTCTCTCTCTCTCTGTAGCTCAGTGTCTCTCACTCTCTCTCTCTCTCAATTCAATTCAATTCAATTAGCTTTATTGGCATGACAAGACATTACATCTGTATTGCCAAAGCATACTGCACTGAAACAGTCCAAGACATACTAACTACACATACTTTCTAACACAGAACAATACAAAACAGCAAAGACTAGTAACAAATGAACAGTAACCATACATATAGATACAATTTAAAGATACAATTAACAATAATAATAATTATGAATGGCAATGATAATGATGATGATATTGATTCCTGTCACTCACTGTCCCTAAGACGATGGCAGGCAGCTATATATTGTGCCGCCAGGTCACAGCACGTCCTCTCCTCTCCTAAGAGGATGGGGAGTTTTTGGATGTTTGGTAAATTTTTAAATTGAGGGTATCTCAGATCTATTTTGGGAAAGTATTTATTTCTAATTTGAATGTATTTTTCACATTTTGTGACAAAGTGCAGCTCTGTCTCGACTTTGTTGAGATGGCAATGTTTGCACAGCCTTTCTTCCTTTGGAAGCCATGTTTGCCGATGTCGGCCTTTTTCGATGGCCAGGCTGTGCTCACTGAGTCTGTACTTCGTCAAGGTAGTTCTTAGTTTCTCGTCAGTCACCGTGGTCAGATATTCTGCCATGGTGTACTGTCTTTTTAGGGCCAAATAGCATTGCATTTTGCTTTGAGCTTGTGTTTGTGTGTCCCAATAGGTGGTGTAGTTTTGTTTGTGTTGTGCTATAATTTGATTGACTCTAATTGAATGTATGGTGATGCTGTCCTGAGACTGGGGGGTGTTAGGGGTGGTTAGTGAACTGAGCCTCAGGACTAGCTGTGTGAGAGTGTATGGTGATGCTGTCCTGAGACTGGGGGGTGTTAGGGGTGGTTAGGGAACTGAGCCTCAGGACGAGCTGTGTGAGAGGACTCTTTACTGTGCTCAGCTCTTGGCATTGCAGGGCTTTGTAATGATAAGAGTGGGGGTCGCTATTTTTTAGATGTATCCAAAATTTTATTGCCCTTTTTTGTATCTTGATTAGTAATGGATATTGGCCCAATTCCGCCCTGCATGCATTGTTTGTAGTTTTTCTCTGTACTTGTAGTAGATTTTTACAGAGTTCTGCATGCAGGGTTTCAATTTGATGTTTGTCCCATTGGTCGAAATCTTGTTTTGTGAGCGGACCCCACACTTCACTGCCATATAGGGCAATTGGTTCGATTATTGATTCTAATAGTTTTAGCCAAATTTTGATTGGAATTTGTAGTTGGATTTGACGTTTTATGGCATAGAATGCCCTGCGTGCTTTCTCTTTCAGTTCATTCACTGCCAGGTTGAAATTTCCTGTAGAACTTATTTTAATGCCTAAATAATTATAATTTGTACAGTGTTCAATTACTTTTTTTCCTATTGTGAAGTTGTATCTGGTTCCCTGAGATCTGGATCTTTTTTGAAAAATCATTATTTTAGTCTTTTTCATGTTTATTGCCAAGGCCCAGGATTGGCAATACTGCTCCAACAGGTCCAGGCTCTGCTGTAATCCATGTTCAGTGGGTGACAGCAGCACCAGGTCATCTGCATAGAGCAGGAGTTTAATTTTGGTGTTATGTAGAGTGAGGCCAGGGACTGAAGATGTCTCTAACATAGTTGCCAGATCGTTGATATAGATATTAAATAGTGTTGGACTTAAACTGCAGCCCTGCTTCACTCCACGCCCCTGCGTGAAGAAATCTGTTCTCTCTCTCTCTCTCTCTCTATTTCTCTCTCTCTCTCTCTGTAGCTCAGTGTCTCTCACTCTCTCTCTCTCTCTCTCTCTCTCTCACTCTCTCTGTAGCTCAGTGTCTCTCACTCTCTCTCTCTCTCTCTCTCTCTCTCTCTCTCTGTAGCTCAGTGTCTCTCACTCTCTCTCTCTCTCTCTCTATTTCTCTCTCTCTCTCTGTAGCTCAGTGTCTCTCACTCTCTCTCTCTCTCACTCTCTCTGTAGCTCAGTGTCTCTCACTCTCTCTCTCTCACTCTCTCTGTAGCTCAGTGTCTCTCACTCTCTCTGTAATTCAGTCTCTCTCTGTAGCTCAGTCTCTCTCTCTCTCTCTCTCTGTAGCTCAGTCTCTCTCTCTGTAGCTCAGTCTCTCTCTTTCTCCCCTCTCTCTCAGATTTGGAGCAGTGTGAGGCAGGCTGGGAGAAGTTCCAGGGATTCTGCTACAAGCACTTCTCCAGCCGGCAGGGCTGGGAGGTGGCGGAGCAGCACTGCCGCCTGTGTGGAGGTCACCTGGTGTCCGTCATGACCCCCGAGGAGCAGGACTACATCAACGGTACGCCTCCTCGTGCCTCCCCCCGTCTGTGATACAGACAACCCCAGGAATAATGCTTGGTTGGACGCGTATGCCAATTTTATATCAGCAGTTGTTAAAGGCCACAGTGTGAGCTCAATTCAAGTGGAAATTGGGTATTATGAATTTTATGTACTATCTCTACCACTTGTACTATTATAATATTTTTATTTTTATAAATATAATTAATGTTTTTTTGTGGAACAGCCATAATGTTCCATTAACAGTAACTGTTGCTGGGAGAGCGCTGTGCGCTGACGTTAACAGAACGTTGTCGTTGTGTTTGTGGCTGTCTGTGGCTGTCGAGACCGATGTCAGTATGCCCAAAATACCCCGCACCCCCCACCCCCCCAACTCAAACCCAATCTCACCCTTTCCTTTACCACTTAGAAAACTACAAAGAGTACCAGTGGACGGGTCTGAACGACAAAACCATCGAGGGAGACTTCCGCTGGTCTGATGGAAACCCTGTGGTGAGTGTAACCCAGTAAAGCCGCAGTGTGTTTGGCCCTGATCTTTCACTTAAGATCTTTTCACTTAACTTAAGATTTTGACTTAAACGTATTTAAGTCTGTTATTTGTTGTTGTGATTATATTATTATTACATTATTATTACTACGGGCCACATATTAATTCTTGTGACAAAGGATTACCTATCGTGGATGTGTTATGGCCAGTCCATTGCTGATCCGCCCCTGTCATTGCTAATTGCTACTTGGAATGTTGGTGATTTACGAATTTAGGCCTTTTCTTTGTGCGCTAATTGTAAGTCGCTCTGGATAAGAGCGTCAGCTAAATGCCTAAAATGTAAACTGTAAATATTATTATTATTCATACTATTAATGCTGCTGCTGCTGATTATTATTATTAATAATAATAATCTACTGTATGTAATGTTTCTTTCTTTCTCAGCTCTATGAGAACTGGTACAAGGGTCAGCCTGACAGTTACTTCCTGTCGGGAGAAGACTGTGTGGTGATGGTGTGGCACGACGGGGGGCGCTGGAGCGACGTGCCCTGCAACTACCACCTGTCTTACACCTGCAAGAAGGGCACCTGTGTGTACTACCTACCGCTAATCCTCCCCCCGCTAATGCTAACACACACCTGTCTTATACCTGCATAAAGGGCACCTGTGTGTACTAACCACCCCTCAAACTGTACCCGCTAATGCTAACACACACCTGTACTGCCCCTCAAACTGCCCCCGCTAATGCTAACACACACCTGTACTGCCCCTCAAACTGCCCCCGCTAATGCTAACACACACCTGTCTTATACCTGCATAAAGGGCACCTGTGTGTAC
>CM040395.1:64937379-65084879 GCA_022702515.1 Ilyophis sp. 1 JC-2022 | reverse complement strand
AAAACAACACATATTGGCCATTTTTACACTTTATTCATTTTACACTGTCAGGGACCTCAGTAGCGTGTGGAAGATCCATACGCAGCCACAACAGCTTGGCACCTCCTCCTCATGCTGGTCACCAGCCTGGTCACACACTGCTGTGGGATGGCATCCCATTCCTCGGTGCCAATCAGGTGCCAGTCACACACCTGTGACTGGCATACACCTGCCAGCACTTGAAGCTCAAAACGAGAGTGAATACCAACAGAAGAATATTGCAGGGGATTTTGGCACATTTTTTTGGGCCGCTACCCACACGGTTAGCTGTGTTGCTCATTCCACGAATGCATGATCCTTACAAGTTGTACCTCGTTGTAAAGGTGACTAATCAGGCTTTCCAACGATATAAAATACAATACCAATTGGTATTATTAAAGGGGAGGAATAATCGACCGAAATAACGTTTCCAAACTTTTTTTGAGGAGTATATATATATATTTTGAGGATATTAATCAGTTAACATATTATATGACGATTGTTACAAAGTGTAGATTATGAATGAAGATAGAATTAACAAAAATGAAAAAAGGATTTTGTAATATGAACCTATTTTATACCATAGATATACATATACGCTTGATGTCTTTTACGATTTTACATCCGGGTTACTTACTGAACTTGTCGGATGAGTGCACCGTTCTGCAGATGAGTGCGCTCCTGAATTCGCTCAACAAGAAAAAAACCCGCAAATAAGGGGTTCATCCTGGTATTTTAAATGCTCCCATTTGTGAGAAAAAGTCGCCCACTCAAAAGGGTGTAGGGGTCGTAATCGGACAGCCTTGGACACTCTCCCGCTGCTTGGTCACGCGGTTATTCTAACGGTCGTGCCTCTCGAACCCGCTCACTGTCCACCGAGTGAGCAGATGCTGTAGTAATGAGGTTTCACCACTAGAGGGTGATACTGCCATTACTAAGTAATGTTATTGCTTTCCCTCTGCGGAATAGAAATATAGAAATCTGGCTGTGCGGTCCAGGGATGAGCCTGTTTATTTTATGACTGATTCTGCTCAATTACGCACGATGTGAAGCACGTTCCCATGAACTGTGATAGATAAATCTGCTGGAGTTATTTTGAATTAAGTTCAACATTATTTACGTTACAAATTAGGCTACTTGGGTCAAAAATGGTCTTTATGATATAACAAACGCAAAAGTTTCCAGAAATGGCAGCTTATTAATAAAATTGCAATCACTCCAAATCTTAAAACAGAAACCACTTTATAGCAGAATTCATCATAAATAATTCAACATTCCACCCCAGAAAACATGCCAAAATTGAAAAGTTGCAATTAAATGAGACACAATCACAGGTCTCATTTCAAGGACGGAAGTGAGATTTTTTCTTTCTTATTCCCCCCTATGCTACAGGCCTCTCCTTCGGTCACTGACTGAGAGACGAGCAAAGTGGTCGGCTGGCTTTAACAAATGCAGACCTGTTGCGCCAAACAACCTTCATTTTGTTAAATAACAATTATTTAAAAACAGCACTGAGCAAAGTACAACGTGCAAACGAGAAACACGTTCAGTGGTAGCAGTGGGCCATTAATCGATGTTTTTTTTTTATCGATACATTTGACACCCAGCTGGTTTCGTAAGTAGGCCTAGCCATATCTGATCCATGAGTAATCGGATTGTGATATTTGGGTGGGGCTCTCTTTTTAGCAGTTTAGCACTCATACTTGACTTTAAAATTCAGCGAAAGCGTGCGGTTTGTGGCCTTCGCGTCAGTTTTTTGCTGCGTTTGGTTCGGTAGGCCTCACACGCATCCGTTAAATTAACAAAAGGTAGGACGGTGCCCTCTTGCACGAGACAAAATATACGGCCACACTAAAGTCAAATCAAAGAATGTAGACATCTACACCACACAGAGACGTCGTGATAATGCGCACAGAAATAATTTATGTCCTCGTGCTTTCACGAGGGCGCTAAAATGGAGTTGTGTAAGTGGTCTGCGTCTGCACTACACAAAATGACACGGTCGTTGTGTGTTCCACGGCGGCGTAGGGACCACAGACCGGTATAGAGCTCGCCCAGGAAGACTCGGGTCACGAATAACGAATATACGGAATTCACCCGACTGCCCAGTGTTTTTTCTATAGATCACAAAAAAAAAAAAAAAAAAAAACTTAACTGGAGAGGTTACACGGTAAAATGTCCAGGTTTATACTTAATCTAACATTGTAGGCTGCATATGAGTCCAGTATGGATCACATGTAGGCTCGGCTACGCTGCAAGAGTTCATTTAACGCTGACAGTGATCATATAATTCTACCCGCCATTTTGTCAAAATCAGAATAACGTTTGTGTATTTTTTATATATAACATAATCATATACATTTAATAATTAAATTATATAACGCCCACAATTAAAATTAACATGGATGCAACACAATATAATGCCATTATATGGATGTATACAACCCTATACTTTCAAGCACTCTAAAGGTCAATAGATGGTGAAATCGTCAAGTACAAAATGTACCTTTCATTGATGCTAAAATATACGGCACACATAAATTATAAAATGTATCAATTATCTGTTGTTCTTTCATAAATGCAACGTGTAGCTCATTTGGACCGCGAAGCAATACAAATCTGCTTTTGAGCGCGACATAGCGTGATGCAGTTTCACGACTTGCCCACGCGATGGCGCCATAGTTCAAAAATACATTCCTGCATTGTAGCAAATTTGCGGATGTTTTAAGTCAGTGGTTCCTAAACTGGTGTCAGGAGCCCACAGAGAGCTGTGAAAAACTCCCAGGGGGCTCCTCTATAAAAGAACAATTACTTTCCCTTTTTAAGAGTGTTTTTTTATATTTAGATATTTAATAAATATCATTTTTATATGTTAATATAAAAGGAACATGCTTTAACCCTAAGGCGCTGTTGCCATATCCGTGGTCATATTTGTTCCTGGTTATACTCATTGTAATATACTACACATTTTACATTGTGCTAAATGCTTATATAGATCTATAATTACATCATTAATGAGAAAGGCTTTCTTTATTGGTGCATTAAATGGCCACTGTATTGCATCCTGTATAGTTGGATGTTTGCAAATAAAGGTAAGTGTCAAGTATGATTTTAATCAGTTATATAATCTCTCCCTCGTCACAAGTATTAGATTGCAAAATCACTACGTGTTCATGTATTCATTTCTAAATAGAATAGAAAATAAAAAAGAGAAAGATAAGGAATGTGAATATTAGTCATGTCTGTGTGATTAGTTCTTTAAGCACAAGATCGATCAACATTTCCCTTTTTTATTGTCATTGAAAAATAAATTTGAATTTCCAAATATTTTAGCATACTGCATTAACTTTTTCAGATTCGTAACAATAAGTAAATTCACAATGTTGTACAAGAAGGGTAGCAAAGGCCTCTGTAGCCTACATTATAGCTTCAACTGAACAACGCGTGCACTCTCTCAAGAATCCATCAACTAAAGATTTAGATCAAGTGCACAGGCACATCATGTCTGCATTAACCCTTTTAATGTGTAAGTGACAATATGTGATTAGAATGTTCTTAACTGAACATTCTAATGCTGATGTAACTATCGCTAATTTAAATAAATTGAGTTCTAGAACACTGACTTAGAATTTTGAAAAAACATTCCAAAAAAAACAAAACCTCCAAGGGTTAAATAGGATGGGCAACTGGGACATAGATAAGCAGGTAACTTGACAACACATTGTCTTACCACCTGGTGGATCCGCCTGTTACTTGGCTATATGATTGAATTGAATGAATGTATGTATTACACAGTAGAATGTCCAGTGTTAATTCAACTCTAGCAGAGTACATGTGAGTCCCCAATTGAGACCAAATGTACTCTGTAAGAGTTGATTTAACACTGAACATTTTACTGTGTATGAGAAGTATGCTGTGTATGGAACTGAAGTTTTTAAAAGATGGTTCGGCAACACAGAGTCCCAAGACAAATATCCATGGGGACAATAAAGTATATCTTAATATTATTTCATGTGAACGGAAATGTTCGCAGCCAGCGTGTGTGTATGCGCGCGCTCTTGTGTTCATTGCGTCTAGTATATAACGAACTAACGCGTCCTTTCATCACATTGGCGGATTTACGCAAAATAAGGTTGTTGACATGAGAACAATTTATAATCTTTAATTTGAGGGGTGGTCTTTAAACCCTGTGGTTAATATGTGAAGCGTTAGTTCTGGTTTGCTAAAGTCTGGATGGTCCTTGGTCGTACAAACGTCTTCCCGTCCCTTCCATTCTTAAATTCAGCGTGTGAAAAAAGGCAGTTTGATACTTCGCCGACTGAAGCGTTTTCTTGGAATGTAGATCCCTCTCGCCTGTTAATTTATGCGCATATTAATTGGTCGCCATTGTAATTGTCACTGTGGGAGACAACATGCAAATGAACAGTGTGTTTGTGTGTTCAGGCGCCCCCCCCCCCATCTCGTACACGTACAGCCAAAAATATATGTTCAAAAACTTACCTAGTGTTCACACTTCCCTTTGGAGAAGTAGCACACAAATATTTAAACCCTTTACAGTTCTGTCTTTAATGCAGAGGAAATGAAAAGAAATGAAATAAAACCGGAATAAAACCGCACAAAGGCATATGAAACGAGTTTGAGAGGTAAGCACGAGTCTATTGCCAGGATAAAGCTGAACAAATATTGGTTTATAATTAATAAAAGCAAATTGCAATTATAGAACTGAGAATTGTCACGAATTGTTTTTAAGAAAAGAAAAAATGAAATCACGTGCATGGAATGTGGCCAGAGCAGGTAGTTATATATTGTATACAACAAAAAGGTCATGAGAACTGTTGTGCATTTTTGATCTAAGCTGTTAGAATAATTTACTTTGTATGTGTTTGCTTTGGCAAGTCCAGTATTCATAAACCAATAATTCAATCACCGCAGTCAATCAATCAGTCAGTTAATCGATCATATTTTACTTCATGTATTGCATCACTGTGAACCAATGCAAATGACATAACCTGGAAAAATAAATCCAACGTACATATTAAACGCATAGAAAACATAGAACAGTGGTTAAAACAATTGTCAGCGACATCAAAAAGATACCAGGCCATTTGTGAACCTATAAGGCCACGTGATTACTTTTCCGTATGTACGGAACAGGTAATTGCTACGTCAAAAGAAAGAAATTCCTTGTAGGATTGCCCCGCCCACGCGCATACACACACACACACACACACACACACAGTAGGAATTATTTAAAACGACACTTATCTGTGAGCATCTATGTAGTATGGGCCACTATAATACACTACATATGCATGTACTCAACTGAAAAACTTTGCTTGGATATATCTGTATGTGTTCCCTAAAATACACAAGGACCTATCCACGAACAATAAAACACAAAGAAGTGATTGCATGGCTCATGGCTTGGCCTTGTAAATGCTAAGTACTTTTTCTCTGTACTTCCAAATTAATATTTTCCCATGGACTCATATTTGTATTCCAATAGCCTGTTCGTTGAATTTTATTCTTGAAAACATAAAATTACACCAATTTGCTTTCAAAGAGATATAAGCTAATATGTGTGAGGCAAACTTCTGAATTTTTCTATAGATTCAATACTCTAAGTCAACACTGCATTCGTCTATATTATCATGTAAATTGGGCCTTAATTTGATCAAAACCATAATCATTCATGGAAAATATTCCGTAAAAAAAGTAAACACACGACTTCACTGGCTACTTACAGAGAAGAAGAAAGAACGCTGCGATTGTATTTAGCAAACTTTTATTTTGCATGCCTCGAGAAACAAACGGATATAGTTTTCAGATAAGTTTCTAGCGTAATCCAGTCGATTAAAAAGTTAATTTTGTTACCGAGGTAACCATACTTGCATCTGATAAGTGGTCAGCTTTCAGAATGCTAATAAATTAATGTAGGTAGTCTGAAAATTGTATGTGCGCGGTGTTTTACTATTCAGCTTCGCGATGCCTTTTACTAGAACATGTTTACAGACATGAAGCATGGCTTCATCTTTGCATCGCTGGTTATTCTATTAAATCAGTCCAGGCCACACCTGGCTGAACATTAAGGGGATGCCCAAAGCATGCAACCTGAAATAAAGGGTAATAAGAGGGATTTAAAATGGCGAACCGCCCAGTTGCAATCTAGCATTGTATATAAAAATAATGCAAAAAAAATGTAGTTTTCAGGGTTTTCCCAACACATCACATTTATACAAAAGTGTATTGTAAAAATTGAAATGTCAATTAGAAATGGAAATCTTTGCATCGAGTACTAATAATTACTACTGGTACTGCTACTACTACTAGTTTACTTATTATAATAATAATAATAATAATAATAATAATAATAATAAATAAATAAAATAAAAACATTGAATTTGTTATCGTCAACAAGGTATTTTGTTCGTTTTTAAAACAGTATAACATAGTATATTAGATATTAGGCTGTTTAAATGTCTAACTAGAATAAAGCTTCTGGTTCGATCCAACTACAAAGCAGTTTGGCTTGAATTTAATCAATACCTATTCTTATTGTTGACTTACATGTAGCCTATGCGCACATATTCCTTTTTTTCTCAGAAACAGATTCAGCAATCAACGAAATGAACAAGCCGAACTGTTTTCGAAGAAGAAAAGTAACACGTTCATATGTAGGCCTAAGTTATAAGTTCTGAAGAGAAAATGTTGATTGAATCCATTCCTTTGAATGAAAGATCTAAACTGTTCACGTTCAGTTCTTTCAGTTCCACCTGCGTCAGTTTCAGAAAGTCGTACAAAGCCACGTTTAAATTTGGGTCCTAAAGCTTCCTCAAATCACTTTCAGGTAAGATTAAATGCGACTTTAAATCAAATTAACACCATCAATCAGAACGTTAAATGGCGTGAGTTTATCGCTTCATAGTTTGTCATTTTGAAGATGAATCGCAACACGCACAGTAGCCTATGCTATGGAACAACTATAGATGCTAAATATTCCCCAATTCAGATTATAGTGCCGGGATGATGAGCGCATGGAACTATTCCGTATTCAAATAAAGTTTACATTTACATTACATTACATTATAGGCATTTAGCAGACGCTCTTATCCAGAGCGACTTACACAACTTCTTACATTTATCCATTCCTATACATCTGGATATATACTGAAGCAATTCAGGTTAAGTACCTTGCTCAAGGGTACAACGGCAGTGTCCTACCTGGGAATCGAACCGGCAACCTTTCGGTTACAAGTCCAGTTCCTTACCCATTATGCTACACTGCCGTCCATATTTATTCGCAATAATTTACTACGACTACCTCTCCTTCTCCTCCTTTTCCTCCTACTACTACTACTAGTAATAATAATAATAATAATAATAGCAGAAGTAGTCGCTGTATTAGCAGTACAGGTGCAGGTAAATTGCCTAAATATATTGATCAAACGTATGTTCCTGCATACAGATTATTTGCTGTTGTTTTGTTGTGAAGTAAGGTTCACCTCCTTGTAAGAGGCAACAGGGTCTTTTTACAACAGTTCTCGTTTTTAAAACCTCCAGACAAGTTCAAGTGGCCTATTTCATTTATTTATTTATTTATTTTGGATTTTTGACTAAAGTCAATTAGAAATATAAAATTTTACATATTTATCTGACTCTTCAGTCAGCCTTTGATTCCTCTAGGGTGTCTATTTAATTGGCATTGGCATTATAAGTAAATTAATTTACACTGGAAAAATTTAGTCGACCTAAGGAAGAGAGAAAACGAAAAATATTAAGATTTTGACCATATAAATTGAAACTGGTACTGTAACGCTCATGACGAATGTGTAGGCTAGGATAAGCTACCTTTAGAATTTAGAGAAAGAAAAAGTGAAAGGCAAAAAACGTTTAAACCCAACGGTTAAGATAAAGAAAGGGAAAACAATGTATTTTTATGTTAACTGATCCCATTCCACCAGAAACCACGATAACAATTCTCACAGTCATGTGATTAAAATGTGGCATTTTTATTCTGAATGGAAAAACTGTCTGTAATAATCCAGTCGCTCTCTGCCATCCAAGTGTACTTTCAAACGGTTCTTTGAGTTAATTAAAGATTTTAATTTTATAGATCATTTTCCCGTTCGCGAGCTGTCTCTCCATCTCATTCTACTCCCCCCTTCGTAAAAGTTTGCTTCACACAGATTGGAAGCAGGCAAAACAATTAAGCCAGTGTGTACGCTCAAAAAAGCGTGCTTGCTGCAAGTAGCAACATCAAATTCCAACATTCCGTTCGCTTCGAGAGAAAGCGGAAAAGCCCAATTTTGGTGTTGTCCTAATGGTTCTATAGTCAATGGGTTTGAAGGGGTAGCTTATCTACCTGCTATTTAACTCTCCTGAGGGTTCGTCGTTGAGGGGCGTTGTAATTTCCTGGGAGAAAAGCAATGCAGGTCAGGGATTTAAACAACAAAAACTGTGCGTTTTTGTTTAAAAACCGCATGTATAAAACCAGAAAGGATCTACGCTTGGTTTATATAATTGACTGCAATGGTGAACTGAATGGTGATTTGTGATTTGTCAACGTTTTCCATTAAAACGTTCCTGAATGTTAGCGCCTTAGTATAGCCTATGGCTAAGTCGCGTTACGAACTGAAGGGAGGGCAACGCTTCTCCTAAAAAGGTCTAAATATAGTGGTAGTCAAAGAGAATAGGCCACTTCTGTGTCTCACCCGTGAAATGATACGACATAATCGAAGTATCTATACAGTTCAGGGGCTATAGGTGTACTTTGCTCCTAAAACCACCACACTATTTCCCTTCAAAATTATTTTCCATAGTTTACAATGGATTACACATAATAACATATTGTCATATAGCACAATGAGTGGAATAATTTCCATATCGTTTTCATTTTGATAAGATTTTTCTCCCAAAAGTTTTCGTTTTTCTGATTGTGACGTCATCAACATTAAAATCATATGCCAAGTGCCATTGTAACAACACAATAGCCACATATTTACATATTTAATAATAATGCAACCCAGTTCAAATCATGATTTTAACAATATGCTTAAAACTACATTCTAATCACGGCTTTTACAGAATTCCCATCACAACATAATAATTTGTATTGAAACCACATTTCACACCCGAGCAACATTCTAATCACATCCACACACAAAAAAAAAAAAACATTTAAAAATGGAGACATAACCACGAGTGAGTGGACTTCAAATAACATAAGACTTTGGAGCGTGCTGGTCTCGTGCTCGTCTCCTTGTCCCCATTGTTGTGGGCTAGACTTAGACTTACTGTTATTATGTGTTTAGCTCGTGCACTTATCAAAGTGCCACACCTTTTTTTTTTTTACCTCGTTCTCATTCAGAAACAATGGTTTCAATTGTAGGCATGCAGAATGACTTCGTAAGACCTACATTTTTTTTGAATAAGCTGTCACGACTGGAAGATGGATGACCCTGACGCGATTGCTACACTTCAGCACCGTGGCATGGACAGCGCCGCCAATAATGTGAAACGAGTGTTAAACTAAAACAATGTTAAAAATAAATAAAAAAAGGTGTTTAGAGCCTACTTCTGAAGGTTAACCAATGGCCAAATTAAAAGTATCAAAAAAAGAACACTTAAGCGTATAGCTTCACTTTGTTTAATATAGATCCTCCTCTGAATCATTCTAAGCCAGAAACCTGTTGGAAAACTATCTTTTTGAGTATATACTGAACATAGCACACACCGTACAAGTGTACTTATGTACTAGGTAACTTTTAGCCAGGCATAGGCCTACTCCTTTGTATTTTTATGGAATACGGCAATGTAGACTACTTGGCACAAAGTTTCAGGGTTCAAAATGGTATTCCTGACTGGGATCCAACGAAGCAACCCACAGGGATGTTATGTATAATGTAGCCTACCTGCAATACTTTTTCAGGGTAAACCATTGAAATTACAGTGAATTTTATGTAGGCTACCCATTGCCTGTGAAAAGCTTCTTATACATTAAATTGCATTCAGACGTTCTTATCCAAAGAGAATATAATGTAGGAAAATATAGCCCACGTGCATTCACCCGAAAGCATAAACTGGTTAATGGCATTCTTAAACCGTCGGTTATAAGTGCCACAACAATACAGCGCGAGACAGTGTTAGTAGGCTACAAGTTATCTGTAATATGCGTTCAATTAACGTTCGAATACAAACTGAATTCAAACGTGCGAAGGTGCATTCAGTTAACTACGGCCAAACCAAAATGTAGGCCTCGTCAGAGTCGTTAGAGCTGGTTTAAATAGGGAATATTTCAAGTTCGTGACCATCAGAAGAGATTTACGTCTTGATACCATAATCCCATCAAAGGGCGTCTCTACCCACCACCATTTGCCCATCGCTAAAATAAACAGGAGCAGCCTGAGTTTGTAGGGGGGGTTTCTCTCTATGCCCTTTTGTGCCTGCCGAGAAAGGGAGTGAAAGAGCGAAAAAAATCCACTAAATTTGTCTGAACTCGAGGGGTAAAGAAACCAACATTTTAAATTGCGAGCTCAGAGGCACATTGTCCGCGCGTCCCGCCAAAATAAACGAATTCTCCCCAATAGCAGCCCCGTGTCGTGTAGCGAAGTCTTTTCTGTTTTTTTTGTCCACGGCTCGACCTCCTGTTTTTAATGAAGGGGACCCATGCTGACAACTCAATCGCAGAGGTTAGAAGCCCTCAAAGGACCGGCTTTCCGCGCCCTAGTCTCTCCCGCCGTAATTTCCTTTGCCCATTCTCCTCTCCTTTTTAATCGCAAGGAGAGACGAGAGGGAGTGGGCCATATTATCACAAATCCGCCTTTCCTCACCAGATTTTTCATGAATGGGGTCCAAAGTGAGATAATCGACCCGATCAACACAAGGGCAGGTGACGCTGGAAGTTTGGCAAAGAGGGATGTGGCGAGAATGACGCCTCCTACCAACCTCTTTCTACCGTGAACAAGCGGTGTAATTAAATAACGACTTTGGACAACATTTGTACCAATTTCACTAATATTATTACTAATTGTAGCCTACTAATATAACCCGTAATAAGCATGCATTTTTCCCACAAAGGTGGTGATCACAGACTATAGCTGTGTTTTCTGTGTAGGCCACTGTCGACTATAGACCAGGCAAACTTTTTTGACAGACGAGAAAAACTTTACCTGACACCTGGGCTAAGTGGACTGGCGTGGTTGGGCTAAAATCTAACATCGGGGTACTGGTGTGGCCTATTCTCTAGGTCACAAAATTGTTTGAGTTCTAAACAGTCGTAGGCTCCAGTACAATGGTCAACGGTGTGTTTCAAAAATGTATAGCCTGAATAGGCTGTTTGTCGGCCCGGCTACGAGGGTATGCAAACCACATTAATAAGTAGCCTACTATTAAAAATCATGTTTTTATAGCTGGCTATACACAGCTAGCTACTTGGCTACCTGTAAATACAGCCCTATTAATTAGAATGACCGAACACAAAACGCAAAACATTAACATTTGATTGTTAAAATATTGGCCTGAGGAAAATATAAAATGCATGATGTCATACAGCAGGTATGATGGCTTCCCATAAGCAGCAGTAGCCTCACAAAATCACAAAGCAGGTTTCAGGAATAATGGCCCCTGAGCGCGTTTTTTCTCTCATTAAACCATGATAAAAAAAACACAGTGTAGCCTAAAGTTTTTTTTCCGTTCCATTCAGAAAATCTTGTTCACACCAGCGACCGCCAAAATCACAGCGCTTTTAAAAGAAACGGAAAAAACACATGCTTACGTGCTTGAGTCAAACTTCAAGAATAAAGTACACTGCAGCATCAGATAGATCATTCATTTACGAAATGATATGTATGTACATTATATTGTATATTATTATTTAGTTATTAAGTTATTAAATAATTGCCAACAATATGGACAAACAAAAGGCCCCTACACGTGCCACAAAAGTGTCCAAAAAGTCAATAACCTATTTTTACTTTTTTGGTGAAGGCTATTACAACATAGCCTGTAGAACTTAGCCGCACTAAAATATGTCCACACGGCATACATGTGTAAATATAAACTTTACACGAGTTAAATCAGAAAAACCCAACATTTTAAATGAATATTCTTCTGTTTCTTCTTCTTATCATTGATAATAATAATAACAATAACTTGTTATGGGTTAATTCATATGTTATACTATATAGGGAATTTTTAGGATTGCCAGCTGAAGAGAGTGTGTGCAGGGTTTTTCATATTATGTAGTGAATTTTAAAACAGTATTTGGTAATGTTGGCGTTGTTGTAATATTAGTAGTCGAGTCTGGACTAAAATGTATCGAAAAACTCATTAGTACCTGAAATCCTATAGTTACCAAAAATTATAATGAATGATGCAGCTGATGCTAATTATTATATAATTATTAAAATAATTATTACAATGTGGAGTGTTAATGAGTGTCATATGGACCATATATACCGTGTAAGAGTTCATTTTATACTGAACATTTTACTTCATAAAACAGAAGTGATGTGTCTTTGTTGACGAAAGACCTTTGTGTGTGGTACAGATTCAGATAAAGTCAACTTATTTAGTTCAAGTTATCCAATCAACCAGCATTGCGCTCCAGAGGAAACCAAATGTACCCATCTCGACGATTTTGGCGGTCACTCTCATTAAAGAAGACAATTTGGTCAAAATAAAATAACAACAGAAAAGTCTCAATCTTATAGACAAAGTGTATTGTCATTGAACTCAATCTGTGCTGTAGTCTACTGTGATACAGCCAATCTATGGGTTAAAAAAAAGTTAAGGTCCAAGAAAGATACGACGTGAATTTTCATTCTCATTCAACTTGTGTTCTCTGTAGAAGACAATGTTGGAAAGTTGCCAAGTTTGGCCACACAGAATTCCAACTAAAGCCACGTGATTTTACCTAAGATTTATTCTTGCCTTACAGAATAATAATAAAACAACTTTATACACAATTCAACCATTATTAAGCACAAATATTGTTAACAGGATCCAGCCAGTTTACATCTAAACAAAAAGCAATAGAAAGCAGTGAACATCGGTTTTTGGCTCAATATTTGATCAATGCTCTCAGACCTACAGACCAGTATTTTGCAGTGTCGTCAAAACGGAGGTTTCTCAAAACTACGATAAACATAAACTATGATTCGGACGCATGGACTGTTTTTGGTAACTGTACACAATTTAGAAAGTGTTGTACATAAATAGACATACACCCACCTACACACACCACCTTGAACTCGTGTTTAAGACTGTGGTTCCATGCAGCAACTTAGCCATGTTGGGGCATGGCCAATGTATCGCTAAGTTTCAGTTAATTCTTAAACTAAGAAGTCAACGCAGACTTTTAATTTATTTTTTATTATTTTTATTTCAGTCTTATGCACACTATGGTTGTAACGTAAGGTTGGGTGTTGTACATATGCGGTTAAAAACATAACTTAATGCAGTCGATAGAGCGAAACGATGTAATTAAATTATATGAATAAGGGATCTTTATATATCTATATCAGATATTCTGCACGCGCTATGAGTGTAGTTTTGTCAACGTAGCCTAATGTTACCCGACTTCCGTTCATGCTGATGACCATAATATTTCCCATTGCTTGGAAACAGTTTCTCTGAAGGGTCAATTTAAAAAAATTTAAACAATATATCAGTCCAAATGAAGCAAATATTTAGTTTTTTAGTACCATTCTACAAGAATATATCTCAGGATGTCGTTGTGTAAACCCTGCGACACGCCGCTTATAATAAACCATAAAGACTCTAGTGTGGCACACAGTTTATTGTTAAAATATATGCGTGTGCATGCTCGTACGGGTATATGTTGCCTAATTAAATTTCCGTCTATGGCAATGCATCGCGCAGGCATATTACTACAGTGTTCTATAATCTTGGCACGGGATAGCTCACAGCTTTGCGCCGCGAGAAAAGTCTTCCACGTTTAAATTATGCATAAATTTGTAAAGCGTTTGCATATATTCAAATCAACCCCCATCTAATTACCCTGGATGCGTGCATTCATTTTAAACATGCAGTAGGCTATTTGTCCCTTTCAAGGTTTTCAAAATCTCACATCTTATATCTATGTCTGCCTACACCTATTCTCCTTTACACCATAAATTGTTTTCAGGTATCATATCATAGCCGTTTCAAAAATTACCCATAACCCCTATCTTTACACATACACACACGCTGGTGCAGAATACAAGCACCGTCTCCACGTGTGGCAGCGCTAGTCCCCTCTGCAGCCCACGCGCAACTGACGCTGCATTGATCAGGCACTCTGTCTTTCTCTCCGCGTGATGCTCCATAGTAAGCTCGGCGACTGTTACATTCAATATATGAAATACTGAATGACTTATCTCAGGTTCATATTATCCCTTATTTGAGGACAGGTTTGGTTTTGGGGGGGCAGAAACCGCTAAAAAGCACGAGGAAAACCAGTCGAATGCCGGAGTAGCGTTCAGTTCCAATAAGGTAAGAAGCTATATCAGAATTCCTCTGTAAACCCCTGCTTTAGAATAGCAAACTAGGCTAACTATCAAGTAATTTGCGCTATTGTGTACGTACTCGCGTAAATTCAAACATAGGCTAAGTAGTGTCACCTGATTGTGTTTGTAGCTAGTCTTTATTTTTCTAAATAATCCATTGGACTGGAGTTAATGCTTTTTACAAATCAACGTATTACCCTTTGGTACCAGCTCCGATGTGGAGCGATTCAAATATTAAAAAGATCAAGAGAGGTCCAGAAACAAGGATCTTTCTGATTAATTATTGCAAATGAAACCTTCCCTTTTTCTCTTTTTTTGGAGGGGGGGCATAAATGTGTGTGTGTGTGTGTGTGTCTAGGGGCGGAGAGATATCGGTTCCGGCCAACAATATGCACAGATTGACCGAACAAAGGACGGCGAGGTTTGGGTTGCTAAACACGTTCTAGAATCTTAGCTGGCCAGACAAGGCTTTAAATTTATTGGTAAATTGTGAGAAAAGTCGAAGGGAAAAATATACGAACTATGCTGGTCTTGTGGAAAAAAACAGACCCAGAGATTCCTCCATTTCAAAGGCAACCACGCGAATGTAATAAGTAAACACAAGCCTAGCTGCTGCATAGATCAACACTATTAAACGAAAGGATGCATAATAAGCCACATGCTAAATTCCAAAGGTTCGCAAACGTTTTAGGCGGGAGACCATGAAGTATAAAAGACCCATTCAGTACTGTTCAGCACCTGACGCCGGGAAAATGTGACATTTTCTAGCCTATAACTAGGTTTATTTAAAGATTAAATCAAATTGATAGGCTATAACATGGAAAGTGATGTGGTGGAAACACTAAAGTAAACCTCGGCTGACTTTGATATAACAATGACGTTAAGATGAACATTCTTTTTTGCTTTATTGTTACGCAAAACATTCCATGCAATTGTTTCACAGCTCCACTACTTGACTGTGACGTTGGCCTGGCTGCGCCAACGGGACACGGAAAATAACACTTGTTGAGTTTGTTCAATAGGTGATACAAACCTGTTGTACAGATAAATACACAAATATGTTGTCCAGAAAGCAACTTAAGCTTATAAATAAAGCAACACATATAAATATAAGCAACACATAGCACATAAATAAAGGCTACCTTAGGCAACTTGAGGGTGTATTTGACAGAAAGGCAGGAGCTCAAGTTTTCATGTTCGTTTTCACATCACAGGGGACATAATGAGTGTTTTACATTAGGCATATAGGCCTACTGCGGCCCATTTCGTCACAAATAACTTTTTATTGGATTCTGATTTTCAAATTATTGTTATTTGCAGAAGAAAATACTCGTAAACATTTTTATTACCAATGGAGGCCCCTATTTAATTTGATATAATCAACATTAGCCCCATATAACCACCTTGAACTTTTAATGTTAACTTAATTGAGTGTGTAAATTAGGCACACTAAAAAAAACCTTTGGTGGGTGAAACATGTGGATACAACAGAGAGCATCCTGGGAAATTACAAGCTATACGCAATTAAACGTTCAGCGTTCATTCCATTCTGCCCAATTTATCTGACTCCAGAATGTACGAAACGATCTGTATCGGAGTAAGATACGGGCTACAGGCTTACTCTATCACAATGTAACGATGGAGAATATGAGTAGCATAAAGGCCGCGCCATATTACTTTAATTTCTGGTGATCTATCCACCCCGGAAAACATTTTCATACATTTTCTCTTTTTTTGCAGCACGCGACGAGTAGGATTGTCTTTTTTCAAGAGGAATTTTTTTTCAGAGCAAGCAATCATCTCTAACTGATAACTGAGACAATGTGCACTTTATTATAGTTAAAAGTAGGCTACTCTATGGGATTTGATCTTACAAAGAATCTTTACTGTACGTTGGGTAAGGGCCAGTAGCTTATGTTACCACATCATCCGTGACAAAAACACTGCAAACGCAGTCGTGTATTCAGTGTTTATTCCGCTGTAACAATGTTTATTTCATGGATTAAATGTGCCCTGTCAGACTTCAGAGTAAAATACACGATGTCACAATTTACTTAACACTGGCCTATTTGCTGTGTAGATTCATTCACTGCCGTATAGGAGCTTTGCCTTTATATTAACATTGTTTTATTTTGTTAAGCGTGTTTTTAAATAGTATAATAATTTTTTGGCCCTGACATCGTTGTGTTAGATTTGAATATAGTGTGCATTGTCCACGGCTGCATATTCAAATTTTAAAGGAAATTCAAAAATGTCCCTTTTCCACCTGTCATCTCGTGATATCGTCCAGGGTTGGCATTTATCATGTACAGTTAATCGATAGTTTGGAACAGTTAAACCTGCCAATTGAAGGGACTGTTTTCAGATGCAAGCATCTGGCTGCGGTGTAGTTGCCCGTGTCGACTCGTTAAGGTGCTGACAGGCCGAGTACAATGCAGTCCCTTGTCCGCGCGCAGTTCCTAAATGCGGATAATCTCATTGGTCACATTAACCCGTTGCCTTCGACAGGGGCAGGAGCTCCAATCATACTATCGAAATCCCAAGAAAGTACGACTACAGTTAACTCGCAGTGTGTGTGTGAGTGTGTGTGTGTGGTTTGCATTGTCGTGTACTGGTGGCCCTCGTTCGACAAAGTATATATATTCGATGCGAAATAGGATTGTTGCCAGCAGTATGTGTGCTACTCTTCTTGTCTGTTCTGCTTATTTTATGAAGTACTTTTTGATTTTTTCACTTTCATTGAATCGATCCCGAAATATAGGCCACTTTTGACTTGTATTGGTCCACACCATTGTCTCAGTTTGTCACGCAATCCGAGGAATGGGCGCCCGAGGACGAGCCATCACTTGCAGAGCGCTCAATAGGCGTGATTAGGCCTACTGCATAAATTAATGGAGAAATCAACTCTTTGTCACACATTTTTTGTACTGATGTGTTCTAGGTTAGATTAGCCAAGGGTATTGTTAATTTATATGCTTCATAAAATGGAAACTTTCCTTTGACTCATTACAGTGCACAAATCCAAATAGGCTACATGACACAAATGCACCACAATACAATTAGGCTAACAAAATAGAATTCCCAACTCTCTCTGTGTCGTGCACTTGGGGGGAGGCAGGATTACAACGCAAGACGGCAAAGCCTACAAAACGGTCTCCTGCACCTCATCGGAATGAATAATTGCTGTGGTATAGCACAGTCCACAAATGGTATTTTTTAAACAGTGTCTGATGAAACGGTGCCAACATTCTACGATTTCAGCTGAATGTTTAACAGCGTGTTCTAAGACGACAGCGTTGCGTCTCGTTGCCCAACGTCTGGAACCGGTTGTAATTTCACTTGGAAACGGTTCAATTAGCCTTGAAAACACAGAACGTGTAAATTGTTAACGCTGGGAAATATATTATGAATATACATAACACTTACATTATGGTATCACTGTGCTATGTAATATAAACATCACTTGTATGTTATGATACACGCTTGATGTTCATTTAAAAATAATATGCAGAGATTTTAGTAGCATGTACACAAACACACACATACAAATGCGATATTATTTTAGTGTTGAAACTCCAGTCACTTTTGGAATGACGCAACCCCCACGTGTTCGTGACTGTTAAATCCAATTGAACTAGCCAAATGGAATAAATAATATGAGAGCTTTTAGAGGCTAATGGTATAAGACACCCACTAGGCCTACACTTCAGGCTATTTGGATCCGCCCATTAAATGAACCAGAAGCAAATCAACAGGAAATGCTCTGACGTGAATTTTTTATTTTTTGTGCTAATTTACTTTATTATGCTCCCGTGATTTTGTTTCCTGCTTATTAATGACCCCACCCCCCTCGTAGTAATGTAAAATAAGAGATTACTATGTGTTTTAGGTGGAATGGTCGAGTAGGCTAGCCAACATTAAAATGGGTTGGTGAGCACAGCAGACACTTTTCACTCACAATAATTCATGAACATTGACATATTCACCTGTAGCCTGTGCAACTCTTGAGTTTACTATAGAGACATCAAGATTTAGCCTGTCATTCAACGGTTCGAACTCGACCTCGTCTGAAACCGACATTACACTGCTTACAAGTTCAGGCCTATACTCTAAAAAAACTTATAAAGACGGTCGCTGGAATGCTGTTTGTATTGAAATCGAAGCCTGCAATATTAGCACGTGCTAATTGCAACAGGCATAGCTCTGTATCTTTATCTAAACAGGCGTGTTTATGTAAAGCAATATTCAGATATAGCGTATCGCCTAACCGTTCCATTCGCCATTGATGAGTAGGTAATTACTGGAAACTAACGACTGAAAATAGAAGTGGAATCATGCAAACCGGCCACAAAGATTGAGATTCCATGCAGTGAAGCCGAAAATGAGTGACAATTGCCTAGCAACAATCCCAGTTCGCTCATTAAAACAAATCAACAACAAACATTGGCAGCATCTAACATGACGCCATTACAATTTGAGTCACAGCACTGCAAGCATACATTTAAACAATGCTAAATAATCGTCTGTTATCAAATATCTAAGACAAGTGGGGAATTGTACAGTTGCAGACACATTTATTAATACATGTGAATATCAATGGACTTATAGGCTAATAGAAACAATAGTATTTCTTTATTTGTTTATTTGTGTGTTAATCATTCAAATGTTTTATCCAAACGGAACGTCAACAGTAACAGTAAGTCATTATAAATGTTAATGTTTCATGTGATTCTCTGAAATGTCTTTTTAAAAGGCAATTCTTTAAAGTGTGTGTGTGTGTGTGTGTGTGTGCGTGCGTGCGTTCCTGCCTGCCAGTAGCCTACGTGCGTGCGTACGCACGAATGAAGGATGCCACCCGTGACGATGCAATTCCACGTGAGCTTTTTGGGCAATGTAGCCTATTTGGCAAAATGACTGGGAAATGTCAGAAATCCACAACAACGCGCGCGCGCACTCTTGCTCACACAGGCTACTCTGTAGCATGTTGATGTGTCTTTTTCACAAGGTCTGACTGACAAGTCGACAGGCAACGTATTGTTGTCTGGTAGTGTCGCCGGAAAACAATGGGATGGATACTGCACGCGGTGTGCTGCCTGGAAGGTTTGCGACTCCGTGATATTCAGCCAAGTTTCTGTTTCTCATACGTGGTCTCTTGGCAACGTGTAGTTTTCCCCCCTTTTTTGTTCGCGAGAGTGGGGGTTGGGAAAACACTAGGGCTGGGTGATAATGAACTTGAGGCATCTCATCACAATTCAGAAAGTCTCTTGTCAACTTCGGTGCGTCCGGGTTCCCATGCATTTGAGGGTAGAAAAACGAAGCCATTGTGCATTATCCATACCCCATTAGCCGCTCTCGCGCCGGCTTCCAAAGAAGGTCCCGTGGTCCGCCCCTGGTAACCAAGCATCGCTACGCGCTTTCTCATCGCAGAAAGCTTTCGCGGCTTAAATCGAACACGAAACAGTAGCTGTATTTATAGTTCGGCTTCTAGGACGGCGTCCAAAGTTTGAGGGAAGAAGAAAGGCGAACCTGGACCGCAGTGTACAGGGAAACCAACAACGGGGACTAGCCACGATGACTATTTGGTATTCGCGCCTCCTATTGAACAAATAATGTATTCAAAGGAGATTTTTATCCCCGAGATGTGATTATTATGATAATCAACCGACCCAGACCCCTCTTTCTATTCGCATGTCTGCGGGTTTGAACTTGGTGCTGACAGCTGAAGCTGATTTGCACGGTCTCGCGCTGGTGACCCAACGGTCGCATTCCTAGACTTCAGGATATCCAAGGGGGCAAAAAGAAAGGGGAATGGGGGCCTTTGTTTTTGGCGGCTGGATACAATCATGTGGGTATGGATGTAATAAAATAAAAAAAGAACGAAAAAAGTGTTAAGAAGGATTAAGTGTGGCTAACTGTACAGTAGCAGTGTTCATAAAAATAATAAAAATAAAGAGAAATAGAGCATGGTTCATGGTTTCTCAAACTAATTTTACACATTAGTGGGCCTATAGGCCTACACTGAAATCTAACTTATCAAAGCATATTTATTATTATTAATAATAATAATAATAATAATATACATTTAAAAGGGCCATAGGTACTGAATTGATATTCCATAAGTGTAGGCCTACAACATTTTTAATAACGTTGACCAAACCCATTGAAGCCTATACTGTTACACTAAAGAAAGTGCAGTTTGGTCTACTACGTTGCCATATTTGTGAAAATAAGGTGATAAAACCACAAGGAAAGGCAAGAAGGGGATACAAATCAAGATAAAAAACAAAATGGACGCTGCGAACGTTTCGCACCAACGGACTAACGGACAGTAGTGTGTTCCGCGTGCCCACATCAATGCCATGAAGATGGGTGGGTTCACAGCCAAAGACAGACGTACGTACGGTGGGTACACGGGGAGGAGGAGACTGGGGGGGGGCGTCCACAATGGGCGGGGAACAGGTTTGCAATGTCTTCACTTCACCGCATTATTCTCGCTTGCTTTATTTCAGAGGGTGGGACAAAAAGAACCCGACCGCATTGTGTGACTTAGGGGTGGGCCTTGGCGGTGGTATATGTGTTTTTGGCGTACGTGGTTAAGTCCATACCCGTCTTTGACACAAGGGATGGTGTGTCGCCGGGGCTTGGGAGGGTGGGTGGGGGGAGAGAGCGAGCGAGCGGCTCACTTTGCTTTCTCTTGAGGGGAGGAGAGAGCTATCTGTACGGGAAATAATCATGATAATAAAAGACAGGGAAACCCGGTCGAGAAAAGCTGAATGGACGGGGCCGGCGCGACGTCACGGCGAGCCGCTGCCACAAAGCGAAAGACCTAGGGAGGGCCAACCACAGGAGCCCATTTGCCCACCGTAGCCTGGCTCGTTCGGTTGACGGCTGTGGAAAGCGTATGACAAATCCCCAGATCATCGCGGGTCTTCGAGGGGAGGGTAAGTGCGACATATTTTGGAGAGAATATGAACATTTTTTTTGCCCGTTTACCGAGGATACCCAAAGCGCAGCATCTTTTTTTCTTCCCTGTAGCAAAATATTGTCACTTTCTCCGGCATCGTTTTCGTTCTGTTGGAATGGCACGCGTTACATATCGTGCATCGTAGCCTATGCACGAGCAGTGGTCTCCTCGAACAGCCCGTTCGTTGAAATTGAAATGGCACGAAAATGTAGCCTAAGAAAAGAAAGAAAAAACGAAACGTTCTCTGCTTTGTCGTCTCATTTACACAGCGTACATTTTTACATATTTCATCGAACGCTGCACAGCCTACCAGGACGAACAATGCATCCGATGTGAAAATGTATTTGCGTTATCAAATGGGCTGACGTGAGAATTTTGAACTATAGAAATCGCTGCGAAATGCACCCCAGATATATGAAATGGGAAACGTGGCTAACGACATCCTGGCAGGAGTTTTCCCCATCTTTAGACTTTGACGATTCCGCCGAAGTTCAACACGAAGGGGGATTGAGTTGGAAGGTCACGGTTAGCGTCGGATCAGATTAAAATCTCGTCTATTGCAGGACGCGTTGTTCCCTTTCGAGCTTCACGCCTCTCCCTTTCCCTTTTCTCTTATTCCTCTTCGCAACTCAATTTGGGATGGAGGACGACAGGGGTGGCCTGCCTAAAAAAAGGAGATTAATGAAACACGTACAATATTACCCCTGCGACATGCCAACCAAAACCTCTCAACGGACAAAAGAGCATCCACTGTATTTACGACCATGTGCCACCAAGGAAATACGTGAGCAATACAGAGCCATTATGTTACTTCTGACTGTATATACTAAGTAGAGGGCAATCAATGTATGATTACTATAATATGATGGCTTTGATTATTATTGTTGTTATTGTTTTATATAGCCTACTGTTGTTGAATAATTCAGGAGTGTAATACTAGAAACATTACCCAACATATATTCTGTCACGGCATTTGTGCCTGTAGCGCACTTGTTAATTAATACACTGATAAGTTTATTTAAAACTGTCTTCATTAGAGGCTACGTTTAAAGAACGACCACGCGCGCCTCTCTTCGCCGGTGTGTTAACGTCCGAGAAAATATCAGTGCGCAAATTCGGGCCTTGTGTTTTACGTGGCCAATACCTCCATCACCTCGAGAACAAGTTCGAAAAAGACCGGTGGCAAAAACAAAACAACAAAAAACATAACCTGCTTTTGGTTGGTATAAGGGTAGACGTTCTTACTTTTTCTGAATTGCCCATTTCGCCAAATAGCCATACCCGTCATCTACTCAGGCGTGCCTACAAGAACATGGTTTGCATACTACACACGTGTGCAACAACTTGCAACTGCGTTTTGTGAAACGTAAGGCATAATTTTGATTGCGTTTCACCTATACTATACGATTCTACAGGCTCACAATATCATTGCGCAAAATTATTAATGAGCAAATAGAGTAGTGTACTTGAAAACCTGTAGGTCTATATCCTATGTTATTTTCTGTCTATTAAAACAGTAGGCTAGTACGATTCTTGTTGAGTATAAACAATATGGAAACGAACAACAGCAAGACAAAAATGAGAAAGAGAAAAATATGCAATAATCTGTGGATTTTTTCTCCATGTCAAAGATTAGGAGATGTAATGTGGGCTACTGCGCGGGGACCTGCGTCTTGACAGTCTGATTAAAAAGCAAAGAGCTTACAGTTGCATAAGGCCTGCTTAACCTTTGGTGAAAAATAATCTGCAATTTATTGTTTTTTAGTGCAGTATTTGGTTTGTTTCTACAAATAAAATAAAAAAACGTCTATTACTTACACAATGTGCAACACAGTCTAACTGGCCTTTGATACCATTAAATTGGGTGTTTCAAAATTTGAATCTTGATGGTCTTGCGGTTATGTTGTTGTATAGAGGTATAGGAACGGCCAGAAAAATTCTCAGTCCACGCGCGAGGCGAAGGCAAATCTCGTTTCTCACTTGGCCTTTGGTTAGCAGGTCCTTCAACGTGCTGTGAAGTTTTGTTTGACAATTAGCAGGTCTACTATTCTTTCTTTAACGGAGCGAATTGCCATGTGGTGCATTCTAATCCGATTTTGTCGGAGGTTTATTTAAAAGAAAAAAAAATACGTTGAAAGCTGCGGTATATATATTCCAGGCCCTGAGCGGTATAGTCTTTCCTTCGAACTCCAAGTTAAAGTAATGAGAGAGTTTGCGTTGAATTTTAATTACTGTTAAAAGGGGGAATGCCACCTAGGATTTCACGGCTACGCGTTTAGCTACAAGGCATTTTTGTGGTTAGAAGCAAATCCCAACTTTCTATATAGTACTGTTCTTGACTGCCTTGTGTTTTTATTATTAGTAGTATTAGTAGTAGTAGTAGTAGTAGTAGTAGTAGTATAATAGTAGTAGTAGTAGTAGTAGTAGTAGTAGTAGCCTATCATATTGTTGTTTTGTGGCTTGTGGAAGGATTTCAGTCTTTTGTCTAACAGACATGAGGTCTCACACAGCGGTGGTTTGGAGGTTTATCTGAGCTTAATGAGGTCATGAATAATTAAGAATGTCTCGATGATAATTAACCCTTGGCTGAGTGGAATTGCACACGTGCAGTGAACGCGCCACAACGACAACGTCTGGTTATGAAAGATATAGGCATGCGCACAGCCTAGACTGCCAGCGGCTTTAATACAGTAACATTTATGAATATCCATGACTTAAGACCAATTGCAGCCGAATTAGTTTGTGATAGCCTGTATTCAGACGCGTGTGTTGAATCAAGCTTTTAGCCTTTGGTGTTTCCGGCCACTGTGTGACCATGTTGCTAATAATACGAGGGAAATTAATATTAGTAACTCTAAGCAAGAAAATTGTGAAATGGATGGGCGGTAGGCCGCAGTAAGGCTATAGCGTCCACTACCACAGTGTGCTGTAAATCATATTTGGTTGTTCAGCAACTGCAAAAACGTGTAGACTATAACCGCAGTGCAGAAAAGGAGCCGAGGCAACACAATGTAGGCCTGACGCAAAAACATTAAAATTATACATATAAAACCATACAAGTGCAATAATTGTGTCGTAGATATACAAATAAATTTCAGGCCAGCGTCCGTTTGGTTTTGTAACACTATTTCATAAAATTATTTCAATAGTTTTAAATGGCCAGAAACCATCGGTTACGACATGATAAGGCAAGATAAGATCTTTTTCTTTCAACTGGTACTATATGCATCGGTTTCTCCTTGAGCTTTTTATACTCTAGGCCAGTACAGACGGCAAATAATTCGTTTCGTGGCCTCGTTATCTATAAAGGCATTTTAAACTAAAACGATTAAGTGATTTATTCTGGCCGACCCCTGTCTTAATCTAAGTGACCGATGTTGATAGTTACCTGGTCGGCATCATGGCTAACAGGAAAGGGGACGTTTTAATTTAGCATAGTATTTTAAACTTAATGAATAAAGTACTATAATGCAATACCAATGTAACATGCGTGTGACATTCCCAGTTCCACAATTTGTATGACTTAAACGCAACAATAAATACAACGTGTAATTGAACAAATAGGCCGATATCCAAGACGTCTTCTGTTTCTGCAAGATAAGGATTTTACAGACAGTATTTTACTGTATATACGGGCCTTTGAAAGAGCACTCTCCCCGTAGCCTACACCTGCTGAAACAATCCAACACACAGCCAACTGTTATTGGAGGTGTGAGGGGGCGTTTACCTCGTTTTTGGATGAAAGCGCATGAGCAAGGGCTCATTTAATTTTGCTTTATTGTCCACGTGCGTGCGCGTGGCTTTTTTGTGTGCTTTCCTCAATAGTGAATTGACCACAACCAGCACTTTGTATCCCTATACAAATCTTCTTGTGAATGCTTCTATGACTAGCAATTTAAATATCGTAGTGGCGAAAAGAGTATGATTTTCATTTGAAGTAAACGAACAATTGAATGTCCGTTGAACGACGAATGAACTGAGAAGAACATAGGCTATATATACGAATTATGTACAAAGATGTAGACACGTGATTATCATGATATGCACTGGAGTAGCAACTACATGATTTGATGCTTGATGTTTTTCAGGTCCTCGTCTAAGAAAATATCTGGAAGGACATGCCAGGCGCCACAGGTAAAAACATATTCCCCAGAGACCCGACATGTAAAACCAACAGTTTAAATGGAAGCCTGTTTTTAATGTGTTTATTTTGACTTCAATTATCATTCAATCCAAACACTGAAATTCGACACTTCAAGTTGTGAAAATGTAGGCTGTGCTACACACAGCACATAGTACATGCTACAGATGTATCTTGGGATACCTAGATGCTAAAATATTCACTTCCCCTTCTGTTGTTAAATAATACATATATTTCAGAACCAGGTTATCGCTTTCCTTAGGATTTTGGAACTAAAATATTTAAATGTAGGCCTACATCTACACCATTGATGTGTTTTTAGGAAGCCGCAATAGGCTACTTGACAATACCCTTCAGCCAGAATAGGTTCGTTTTGGAAATTTTGTTGTTCTTCATAAGTGATATGGAGAGTATTTCTTATCGCACGTTTACGTTTTACTATCATGTTGAGCACGTATTTAACGCATTTATATCTCTACTTAAAATGATCTCAGTATAGGCCATAGCGTGTTATTTGTAATTGGAGTGGCGATCATATATTGCAAAACACTCTTGTGATTGATTTTGCTTTTAGTTAATCGAAGAGTTGTTTATTTGATATTTTGGCAGTTGTCCAATCCAGTTATCCAAGGATGAAAGTAAAGTATTTAGACTAGGGCCTTGAAACAATAAGGTACACACAGGCGACTGAGCTAGATTTACAGAGGTTGGTTTATGTAGGCTACAGCTGAGAAATCGGACATTACATTACAACCACATCACTGCTATAAAACAAACATTATAGTGGCCCGTGTTAAATCAATAAAAAGCGATCTGTAAAATTGAATTTATGCATAAAGAAAGCACGCGACCTCACACATTCGAATACGTACTGGGCTAGAAGTGGGAACCCACGCCCTCCCACACAAAATAAATAAAATCGAAGCCGTGGTTGCCCACGAGACATATAGTATTGCATTTTACTTACAAGGGATTTCACAGAAATAAACTAAAATCTAAAAGGCACATTTAACTGATTAATAAGATTGTATTCACACACCGACGATCTTAAATTGATTTTACAATTACAGTTACAATTAAATTTAGTGTGACAGTTTTACAGTTTTGTACAATACTTACAATTACAATACTTTTCATTCGGTTGGTAAATAGCTCCGCTGTTTTGAAAAAAATCCCTTCCATTTGGTTTTTTTCTCTTTCAAATGAAACGATTTCCCAACTGCTCATATTCACGACACAAAATTAGACCTCACAATATGAGAGGGCCGTGAATTTTTAGATAAATCGATTTAGTTAATTAGTGCGTATATGACGACGGTTAGATTGGCTCGGCCGAAAGCTCGAATTAAATTTAGAGGAAGTGGATGGCTGTAAATGTTCATAGGATACACAATGGTCAGTAAAATATAACACGACATGGATATGAATCATATTATGTATGAAAAATACACGCGTATTACTTTGAACATTCCCCCCAACGTTTGGTGCAACGTTTGAATGAGAAAGCAGTCCAAATCCACAGTGTGCCGGGGACATACAATGTGCCGTAGCTCAAACCTATATATGATTATATACAGACTGGTAGATAAAACTACGTTCTTGAAATGTTTGATAGGGAAGGTTCCGTGGTTATAATTAAATAACATGATCTTTCTTTCGTTTCCACATCCAACCCCAAGCACTATCCAAGATTCAACAAAATATGGGGGTGTTCAAACAGTTTTGGATAGTGCAGAGATTAATAGACTACAGTCAGCACCCCCTTCAAATAAGACTAATGCAAAATGCCAATTAAAACGAGTAGGTGTGTCGTCAGGATAAAATACGTCACTGTAGTGGTATGGCCAATGGTAGAGCAGGACGGACGACAGGAGTTTTGGGGGTATGAATGAATGAAGAGACGAGGCGCCACTAGATGATTCACAGTTTGTGGGGTCGCGTGCTGCAGAGAGAACAGGCGAATCGGAACCGGACACAACTGGAGTCCGGTTACTACCGCGACAAAAGGAGGCCGGGACTCCCAGCCAGACAGATAAGGTGCATGTGTGTGAGAAAGCGTGTTTGTGGGAGAGAGAAAGGAAGAGAGAGAGAGTGTGTGTGTGTTGTGTGTGTGTTGTGTGTGTGTGTGTGTGTGTGTGTGTGTGTGTGTGTGTGTGTGTGTGTGTCTGTGTGTGTGTGTGTGTGAAAAAGAGAGTTTGCTGAATATTTCTCTGATAGCAATAATTCATGCAGTGTAATTGACAGTTATTAAGGTTATTATTAATGTTAATATATAAAGGTTGATTTATACTTAAATATGTAGCATTTAAATTGAATTTAGAAACGTTATGGATGTTAAGATGTGTGTTGAATGAGGCAGGCGTGCCGCTCACACGCTGTTCGACAACAGATTGAGTGACGTTGTGGCTGCTGTCCACTTCAGACGGTGCTGAATGGAGGTTCTTGCGCTTCGCTCATATAATAATCTTTAAAGTTAATTGTTAGTTTTCCAATTCGGCTCAGTGAAGTTACGTTAAAAACAAGCGTTTCATTGTTCTAGAATTCACGTGCCACGGTATTTGTAATTTAAATAATAATATTCAAATACTGCGCTACTTGGTGTAAAACAATTTTTCAAAATGTTGATTCTTTTTTGTATAAAATCAAGTACGTGTTTCTGAATAATAAAAATAAAAATAATAAGAATAATTATAACACGTTATTATTATTATGATTATTACCATTAATAATAATTGTAAAAGTATTGCTAATGTAGACATTTAGTAATAATATAGATTGGATTTGAAAATTTGTGAAGTTGACTTCATTAAGCTACATCTGGTGTGAAGATGACAATTGTGCCAAACAAAAGACAAAATCATTTTGATATGCAATTATTTTACAACTCAAAATTACTTTATTATTATTATTATTATTATTATTATTATTATTATTATTATTAACATAACGTCATTAACATGACTCATGGTACATGAGTTATAGTTTCACTGTGTCTCTGTGTCACTGTTATTGGAAGTAAAGTAGGTGTTTTGTGCGGAAAGTATTTAATCCACTATAGTTTTGCTGAAAACAGCACTGAAGACCACATAGATCCTACATGTAGCCCCCGCCCCTGTTCCGCATGACATCATGCCTGGCAGTCAAGATGAGTTGACTGTACAGTCAAGTTGTATCGGAGAAGAAGCGTACAACACAAAGGCCTGTGCGAAAAATTTATCTTTCAAACTTTCCTTTTAGCACATAACCAGATTAAACATGAAGTGGCTTTCTTTTGGCGTGTTTATTGAAATTCATCTTTCAGG
The DNA here is from genome assembly GCA_022702515.1 of Ilyophis sp. 1 JC-2022. Classification (NCBI taxonomy): domain Eukaryota; kingdom Metazoa; phylum Chordata; class Actinopteri; order Anguilliformes; family Synaphobranchidae; genus Ilyophis; species Ilyophis sp. 1 JC-2022. The sequence goes on along the minus strand of CM040395.1, from coordinate 65,055,947 downwards.
TTCCTTTCAATGTGAGGCCTTTATGAACTTGAGTATAAACATTTCAATAATCGTAATTGCAAGGTAATATTTATTTGTCAGAGAGGTCAGGTTATTATTTTAATGAAGCCTACATTTTTCCAAGCCATACATGAACGCGTGTGTATGTGCGTGCGTGTGTGTGTGTGTGTGCATGCATATATGTGTGCAGTGTGTGTGTGTGTGTGTGTGGTAGTCAATGCATGAGCAAGGTCACTCTCTCCCTCACTCTCCATCTTCTTTCTCTCTGCTTGCACCTCCGTGTCCCATGCATGGCGGGTGTGTGTGCTTCTATCTCTCTCTTTCTCTCTCTCCCTCTCTCTTTCATTCTCTCTCTCTCTTTCTCTCTCTCTCTCTTTCTCTCTCTCTCTTTCATTCTCTCTCTCTCTCTGGGATTATGTAACAGCGTGGTTCAGGGGGAGGGAGTACAGCCGAGAGAGAGGATTCTGATTACAGTGCAAACATTCCTCATACTCTGTGTGTGTGCACGTGGATGCACGTGTGTGCACATGTGTGCTGCGTTCTCCGCTTGCGTGTCGTTTAATCGCTGCATGCATGTACACGTGAAGCATATTTGCATTTGTACATGCGTCAGTCTGTGTGTATGTTGGAGCGTGGGCTGCATGCTTCACATATTAATTATTTTATTTTTATATGTGTACTTTATGTGTGTGAGTGTGTCTGGGTTTGTCATATATGAGTCATATATGTAGGAGTTACACATTTTGAATGTGTGTTTATGCAGGTACATGGATCTTGGTGTGTGTATGCATGTGCTTGTGTGTGCGTATGTTTGTGTGTGTGAGCGCGAGCATGTGCATGCATGCGTGTGTGTGTGTGTGAGTGTGAGAAGCTGCTGTCATTGACCAAACAAATGCTCCCGCACACAGGTCACCGTTTTGTTGCGTTTTTATTTGTCCCCATGCAGCTAAACGCTGCGCTTTCCTCCTCTCGGGGGGCGTTGGATGCAGTCCAGGATCTGTCCATGTGCCAGCCGGTCTAAAACAAACACCAAACGCTGACAAGCAATGATACTGTAGAGAGGAATTCAAGCTGTCCCAGTGGATCAGTTCCGAACGTTTTTGTTTTGTTTTCTCACAAAGCCGTTCCTGTTCCAAACGTAATTGGGTCCAAAACACACTCAGGCACACTTCAAATATGCACACGCTTTCGAAATCTATCGACAACCACAAACAGCAAAGCAGTCAAACCAACGTTCCTTTTTCTTCTTTAACAAAAAAACCTTGATTGTGAAAAAAAGACCCCCCCCCTTCGGCATTAACACCTGTAGTGCCACCCGTCAAACCTTTCTCAGACGAGAGAGAGAGAGAAAGAAAGAGAGAGAGAGAGAGAGAAAGAGAAGAGCTTGTGCTGGATTCCCTGTGACTAGCATCCCGATTAATTCAGTGGGGTTGGGGATGGTGGTGGAGGGGGTTGGGGTTGGGGATGGAGGTGGAGCAGGTTGGGGCTGAGGATGGAGGTGGAGGGGGTTGGGGTTGGGGATGGAGGTGGAGGTGGAGCAGGTTGGGGATGGTGGTGGAGGGGGTTGGGGCTGAGGATGGAGGTGGAGCAGATTGGGGCTGAGGATGGTGGTGGAGCAGGTTGGGGTTGGTGATGGTGGTGGAGGGGGTTGGGGTTGGGGATGGTGGTGGAGCAGGTTGGGGCTGAGGATGGTGGAGGAGGGTGTTTGGGTTGGGGATGGAGGTGGAGGGTGTTGGGGATGGCGGTGGAGGGGGTTGGGGATGTAGGTGAAGCAGGTTGGGGCTGAGGATGGTGGAGGAGGGTGTTGGGGTTGGGGATGGTGGTGGAGGGGGTTGGGGCTGAGGATGGTGGTGGAGCAGGTTGGGGCTGAGGATGGTGGAGGAGGGTGTTGGGGTTGGTGATGGTGGTGGAGCAGGTTGGGGCTGAGGATGGTGGAGGAGGGTGTTGGGGCTGAGGATGGTGGAGGAGGGTGTTGGGGTTGGGGATGGTGGTGGAGGGGGTTGGGGCTGAGGATGGTGGTGAAGCAGGTTGGGGTTGGTGATGGTGGTGGAGCAGGTTGGGGCTGAGGATGGTGGAGGAGGGTGTTGGGGTTGGTGATGGTGGTGGAGGGGGTTGGGGTTGGGGATGGTGGTGGACCAGGTTGGGGTTGGGGATAGTGGTGGAGGGTATTGGGGTTGGGGATGGTGGAGGAGGGTGTTGGGGTTGGGGATGGAGGTGGAGGGTGTTGGGGTTTGGGATGGAGGTGGAGGGGGAGGTTGGACTCGGTTAGGGTACTAGGGCAATAGCTAAAAGGTCTTTATGCTTCAAAGCCTCTTGTACGGACGACGTGTCATCATTCTGCCTCTGCTATGCACTATGGGAACTGTTAAAAGTTTTTTATGCGTTTTTATATTTGAGTTTGGTGTGCAGACATCACAAAGTTTGTCACATACTTTGTCAGTACATCTGGGGAAAAGCTCGACTGTTAAAAAAACATCCCTTTGACTGTCTGGTCCTTTGTATTTACCAAATAAATCAATAAATGAATAGTCAAATTGTTCAAAAACAGTGTTGTATATAGTAACCTATTAAAATCTGCTGATTATATTAAATTGATAAATAAATTTATAAAAATGTATTGAGATTAACTCATACTGTAATGCTGTTGAGTCGAAACAGGATTCAATTTACACATTTATTTGCGAAAAATACACTCTGTCAGAATCAATTTTTTCACACTTAAAAGTTTAAACAGTACTAATACTTACTCATAATTTAATTCTGGTTCTTCAAAGCAGGCTCCGTTTGGAAAATCCCTGTGGGCGGGGCTTGAGGCAGAAGCGAACAACCTTCCCAAATGCTCTTCTTCTGTTTGCAGGCCTGCGGGTGGTGTGGGCAGTGCGCACGGCCCGGTAGCGCCCCCAGGTGGGGGGGGGGGGGGGGGGGGGAGCAGGGAGCCAAAGGGGCTGGTTGTTCTCTTTGGTTATCTAGCTGTATGAGTGGTGTACGGTCTTCATAAAGCTAGATAACCGAAAGTAACAAGAATCCCATTACACACCTGAAAGGCGAACAGACACAGTGACACACTCCGGCTCTCCTCCTTGAGGAGAAGAGAAAACAAGGGGGAAGACGCCTGAGAAACAGAGAGAGAGAGAGAGAGAGAGAGAGAGAGACGAGCGGCCTGGTGGAGGGGCGATTGAAGGCTTTAAAGGTAAGTGGGGGGTTTCTACAGTGGGCTTTAAAGGTATTACACTGCTTGACGTCTGCATCCAGCATGGCGCGCACATCGACCAATCCCCCAGCAACACCAGCAACACTTATAGGGTTCCTGCCTGCAAAGAGTGTCGTTTTGAGATATCTGGCTTTAGGACATTCACTATGACAACAGAAGAATGTTATGAATGTTTAATGGGAAGAATGTTCCATTCAGCTTAACTAGGTTGTCATCTTCATCATCATCATCTCCATCATCATCATCATCATTCTTGTCACTGTCATCAACATCACGATCATCAACACTCTCTTCATCATCATCAACACCATCATCATCAGCATCACCATTATCTTTGTCGTTAATAGTTACCATGGTCACCATCATTGTTGGGACAGAGCCAACCAATCTGACTCTCATTCCCTCAGCTGTCTACTGCTCACCTGTTGGAAAAACTCAGACTTGACCAGCAGAGCTTTGAGTGAAGGATTGTAACCCGGGACCAAGGTACATTAGCGCCTGATCCGAGGGCGGGGTGCGCTGCTCGGTGCTGTAGCCATCGTAGCCAGAGAGATTTTGCCATTCGGAGCCGTTATTTACGGTGCCAAGAAACTGTAGATTGTGGGAGCTGGGCATCAATGGTTACCCAGTGTCCGACGCTATCAGGAGCCGGTTATTTGTGAAGCGTTAACACGGCGGTAAATGCAGGTGGTAATATCGGCTCAGCTCACTGTCCTCTCTCTCGCTTTCACTCTCTCTCTCGCTCTCACTCTCTCTTTGTGGAGGTAAGCAGGATTGTGTGGAATGTTGCGGTGAGCCGGTAGAATGACTTGCGTACATTTTGGATGGGCATATATTCAGGCGTGGCATAGAGACCGTGGGGCCCTCTTTATTGCTCTGTGTTTTTATACCCTCTTACATTTCGATGCTTCAGAATGACTGCCATATTCGGGATCTCAGCACAACGAGCTCTGGCCTCTTCATCCTTTCTTCCACACGCTATTCTGGAAAGGAGGAGAGCAGAGAAGAAGAGAGGGCAGGGGAGGCAGTTGGTTGGTTGAGGGAGGGAGGGAGGGGGAGTAATTAGTGGGGGAATATCTTTCACGCACAAGGCAAGCAGATTTAGACTGTGAGCGTCAAGTAGAAAAACAATCATTGTAACTTCACAGCCTCTCACTCGCTCACTCCCTCTCTCCCTCTCGCCCTCCCTCCCTCTCTCCCTCCCTCCCTCTCTCCCTCTCTCCCTCCACGACCAGCACAGTCTATAGAGCTGCTTCACTTATCATTGGGAGACAATAGAGGCCTTTACCTCCCTTTCTCTCTACTGCTGGAGTAAAGCAGGCCGGACCGATTCTTTTTATATATATTTTTTAAGTGATTCCTGGTGTCTGCACACTTATTCCTGGGGTCCTTTTATTGTATATGGTTTGTGGGGGGTGATGAGGGGGGCTGGACTTGCTGTTAGTCTGCTCCTACATTCTGATAGACCCTCCCCATCCCACCCAAAAAGAGAGAGAGAAGTGAACAGGTCCCCGGACTCAAAGGGGCGACTGGCGTGAAGAGGGGTTAAATTGAGGGGATTAGCCGGTTACAGGTGTTACGCACGGTATTGTGTTCAGATCACACCGGAGCCCCCCGAGCCTCTTACCCTGAGGACTCCCAGCTTTCGGCAACGCCCCCCAATCCAAACATTCTGCTACCCTGGTGAAGCAGGTGTTTAATCTTTCCGTTTTACCTGTGCAGAATGGTGGAATTATTAAAACAGTTTTTTTTTTGCCACTGTAGAAGTGATGTCATCGTAATCCGTAATCCAGGCTAAAGTCACGTGACCTGACGCTTGGCATCAGGGACAGTATCTAGATGCAGAGGAATCTATGCCGAGTGGCCAAGCTGAAAGGATCTCTCTCTCTTTCTCACTCTCTCTATCTCTCTCCTCAGTCACTCACACATATACACACACACACACTCTCTTTCTCACACACACACACACACACACACTCTCTTTCTCACACACACACACACACACACTCTCTTTCTCACACACACACACACACACACTCTCTTTCTCACACACACACACACACTCTCTTTCTCACACACACACACACACACTCTCTTTCTCACACACACACACACTCTCTTTCTCACACACACACACACACACACTCTCTTTCTCACACACACACACACACTCTCTTTCTCACACACACACACACACTCTCTTTCTCACACACACACACACACTCTCTTTCTCACACACACACACACACTCTCTTTCTCACACACACACACACACTCTCACACATGCACACACACACACACACACAGACAGACACACACACATCTCTCTCTCTCTCTCTCTCTCTCTCTCTCTCTCTCTCACACACACACACACACACACACACAGGATTCCTGACGTCAGTGTTCGCTCTCGTTGTTTCAGGGCCGTGACAAAGTCGCCCATTTGCACTTTTCCAACAAGGGCTTAGAGGGGCTCCAAAGCGGGACCACTTCAGTGCCAACGCAGGACAAAAATGTCAAGTGCCAATTAGGAGAGGTGTGCCACCATTCAACGGTACCCCTCCCCCCGTCCCTCTATCCGTTTCCCCTCGACCCGCGCCCTGAACCCTGTTCACCTCCTAATACTCAAACCAGCAGCACCCCGAAAAACAAAAGCTGTTTTTCTATCCGGCACTAATCGATGGAAGAATCTATCCTCCAAGAGACTGACCGCGTAAATGGACAAACTAATGTGGCTAACGAGGGGGGGAGATGGGGAGAGAGGGAGGGGTCCATTTCATCACCCCCCTCTCTTTCTCTCTTCCCTCTTTTTTTTTTTAACCTCCTTCCCTTGTTTTTTTACACTCTTTCCCTCTTTTCCAGTGGCCGGTTGAATGAATGAAGGGCTGTCGGGGTGGGCTGGGTGACCGCTGGTTTTCCAGGTCGGCTGTTAACAGATAGGGGTAATTTTTTCAATCGGGACAGGTGCGGGAGTGCAAGCCCCCATGACGGGAACGAGGATGAACGGTGTTCGGTGTAGCACGTTAGCACGTTAGCAAAGTGCACCCCTTTGAACAGACTCTGGGGAGCCCGCTCCCTCTCACGGGCACCTCGTCACACCCAGCATATTGTTCCGCGATGATTCCTTTTTCAGTGCTTATGTACAGTATCTGACTGTGAGACAGAGCAGAAAAATGCATCCTCCTTTCCTCCACAACCACCTCCTCTCCTCCACCCTTCTCTCCTCCACGACCACCTCCTCTCCTCCACCCTCTTTTCCTTCACGACCACTTCCTCTCCTCCACCCTCCTCTCCTCCACTACCACCTGCTCTCCTCCACCCTCCTCTCCTCCACTACCACCTCCTCTCCTCCACCCTCTTTTCCTTCACGACCACTGCTTTCTCTCCTCCACCCTCCTCTCCTCCACTACCACCTCCTCTCCTCCACCCTCCTTTTCTCCACTACCACCTCCTCTCCTCTACCCTCCTTTCCTCCACTACCACCTCCTCTCCTCCACCCCCTCTTCTCCACTACCACCTCCTCTCCTCCACCCTCTTTTCCTTCACGACCACTTCCTCTCCTCCACCCTCCTCTCCTCCACTACCACCTCCTCTCCTCCACCCTCCTTTTCTCCACTACCACTTCCTCTCCTCCATCCTCCTTTCCTCCACTACCACCTCCTCTCCTCCGTGCCCCGGAAACAGATCTTTGTGTTTTAATCTAATGTTGCTGATTACATCTTAATTACATATTAATGGTTACGTGTTAATTCATGTCTCCACGCAAACCGCAATGTCAGGTACATTGTATGCTGTGCATACTGTAAATACTTGTACTCGAAACGTTCAGGCAGTTTTGCATACTTCCGGGTAGAAGAGGAGTGGTAGTGGGGGAGTGGAAGAGGGAAGAATATTGGGACGCAGCCCGGGTTTTGATACTGTTACATCACATCACATGATTTCATGCTGTAATTAGTTGTTGTGAAATGAGGACTGTGAAGCCAGCAGATGCCATTTTCCACTTCCTGGCCTTGTGTCACAGGAATATGTGTCCCCCATGCAAAAACATTCATAATAATCTTTAGTTCCATGCCACCACAAAAAAATAAAACATCTAATAAATAAATAAATAGCTGAACTGGGTTGCAGGAATACGGGCCTTAAAATTGTATGTTGACAAAGATTCAAGGGGTGGACAATATAGTGACAGATTCTCAGTATTCAGGAGTGGTTATGGGCAGCCATTCCGGTTGGCCTTTGTCTGCGTCCCGACAGTCTAAGAGCCTAAGATGGTCTGAAACATGGATGCGACATCTCAGGTAGTGTTCCCTGCTGTTGCACCACAAATCAGGGCAGATGGGAATACCCATAAGGCCATGCTGTCAGCTGTGAGAAAGAAACTTTATGGAATATACAGAAATGAAGTATGCTGAAAATATATTCAAGTAAAATGTATTGCCAGGACATTGCAATGCTTCACAATGTATGGGAAAATATATTAAGAAAAGTTATTTTTATTTATATATTTGGAGTGAAATGGATACTCCATTTGACATTACCTCACAAAATATCTTTCCCTCTCTCTCTCTCTCTCACACAAATAAACACACTCTCTCTCACACATAATCTCTCTTTCACACACACACACACTCTCTCTCACACATTCTCTCACTCACTCATACACACACACACACACACGCTCTCTGTCTCACACACACACTCTCACTCACACACACACACGCTCTCTGTCTCACTCACACACACACACACACACTCTCTGTCTCACACACACTCTCACTCTCACACACACACAGTCTCTGTCTCACGCACACACACACACTTTCTGTTTCACTCACATACAAACACACATACACACGCTCTCTCACACTCACACACACAAACGCACATGCGCACACACATACACGCTCTCTGTTTCACACACACACATACACACACGCACACACATACACACAGGACACAGATGATATTTAGGCAGAGAGCGGTGCCTATGTATTCCTGTGTCCCACAGTCATTCCCCATCTCCCTCATCTTAGCCTGTCATCTAAAAGGATTTCCCTGCATTCTTCTCTCTCTCTCCCTCTCTCTCTCTCTCTCTCTCTCTCTCTCTGTCTCCCTCCCTCTTTCTGTCTTTCTCCCCCTCTCTTTCTCTTTCTCTCTCATTCATTTTATTTAATTCTCTCTGTGCAGATTTTTTCTCCCAGCCTTGATTTTCAGATGGTTGGGGTCTGATTTGCATGCATTTGCATAATGAAAGTCATTTGCATGCTCAGGGGCACAGTGTACCATGAGAACGGACGTGAAAAGGTGTGTGTGTGTGTGTGTGTGTGTGTGTGCGTGCGTGCGTGTGTGTGCGTGCGTGTGTGTGTGTGTGTGCGTGTGTGTGTGTGTGTGTGTGTGTGTGAGAGAGTATGTGTGAGTCTGTGTGCTTGAGTTTAAATACTCTTTGAGTGTGCATGTTTATATGGGAGTCTGATCATATGGCATTTTGAGCGTGTTTCAGTGCAAATGTTTGCTTTTATTTACTTGTGTTTCTTTGGGTGTCTTTGTACGGTCATCTTTATATTCAGCTTTTATGCGTATATGCTGTATATATGTACATCGTGTGTGTGTGTGTGTGTGTTTACAGCGTGTGTTTATGGGTCCAGTGTGTATGAGTATTGTGTATGTGTGTGTCCGCGTATGGTGTGCATGTTTTTATGCGTAGTGTGTGTATGGGTATGGTGTACGTGTGTGTATGGTGTACGTGTGTGTATAAGTGTGTGTGTGGATACAGTGTGTGGCGTATGTGTGTGTGTGTTCAGGGGTATGGTGCTTGTATTGTGTGTGTGTTTGTATGTGTGTATGGGTACTGTGTGTGTGTATGTATGTGTGTATATAGGTACAGTGTGTGTGTATTTGTGTGTTTATGGGTACAGTGTGTTTGTGTATTTGTGTGTTTATGGGGACAGTGTGTGTGTATTTGTGTGTTTATGGGGACAGTGTGTGTGTATTTGTGTGTTTATGGGGACAGTGTGTGTGTATTTGTGTGTTTATGGGGACAGTGTGTGTGTATTTGTGTGTTTATGTGGACAGTGTGTGTGTATTTGTGTGTTTATGGGGACAGTGTGTGTGTATTTGTGTGTTTATGGGGACAGTGTGTGTGTATTTGTGTGTTTATGGGGACAGTGTGTTTGTGTATTTGTGTGTTTATGGGGACAGTGTGTGTGTATTTGTGTGTTTATGGGGACAGTGTGTGTGTATTTGTGTGTTTATGGGGACAGTGTGTGTGTATTTGTGTGTTTATGGGGACAGTGTGTGTGTATTTGTGTGTTTATGGGGACAGTGTGTGTGTATTTGTGTGTTTATGGGGACAGTGTGTGTGTATTTGTGTGTTTATGGGGACAGTGTGTGTGTATTTGTGTGTTTATGGGGACAGTGTGTGTGTATTTGTGTGTTTATGGGGACAGTGTGTGTGTATTTGTGTGTTTATGGGGACAGTGTGTGTGTATTTGTGTGTTTATGGGGACAGTGTGTGTGTATTTGTGTGTTTATGGGGACAGTGTGTGTGTATTTGTGTGTTTATGGGGACAGTGTGTGTGTACCACGGTGCCGTAGCTCATGTTATGGTTCTCTGCAGGCTTTCAGCTCTGAGGAGGAGCGGAACAGAGAGAAAACGAGAGAGAGAGAGAGAGAGAGCGGGAGGGGCCGCCATCCCAGCCTCACCCCTCCCTCCCTCTGCGCTGACACGCCTCCACCCCCCCCTCCTCCCTCGCCACTGTGCCCCCACCCTCCGTCCCCCGCAATGCGAGACGCAGAGCTTCGGCACCGCCACCATCTTAGAGAGACCAGGGGGCGCTGAATGGCACGAAATGGAACCCGCCAAGGTAAAAACCACGCCGCCGCCGTCACCCGCCCAGAGCGCCAAGCACATGCCCGCGCCTGCCCGCGCTACCCCCCACCCCGTCCCCTGCCTTTCTCTCTCTCTCTCTCTCTCTCTCGATGCCAGTCTGGAGGCTACGTTAATTACCCGCCACGTGTTAATTGGCTAGATCGTAACAGCATGGCGATAGGCATCAGGCAGAGGGGGGAGGGGGCTGAGGGGCAGAATATATCACCCCCCCCCCCCTCCCCCCCGAGGCGAAGGGTACCTTTGTTTTTAAGCAGGCATTCGGAGGGGCATCTGCGTGGTCCTCAGCTGCGGCGCCATGGCAACCGTGCCCCCTCTCTCCAGCCAGCTTCCTGTAAATGATGAAAAGGGGGAGGGGGCATTTGCGGCCATTTTGGGCGAATCACACCGGGAGTAATTAAGCACGGCGTTTCCGTCGCCGTTAATTCAGTGATTAATCGTGTTTTTGTTATGTTTTTAATTGCGTCGTTAATACAGAAGTGTTTATTTCCTGGGTGCTTCTGCAAATTGCACACAAGGGGGGTGCGGGCTACGAGCGCTACGCTACGCTGGCATGCTGTGTTTTTTAGTGGCGGTGCTCAGTTCTCGCTGGAGCGTGAGCGCCGATCCGGGCGCGGACGTGAGCTCAGCCCCATGCGTGCGCACTGTGATGTCATGGTTATTAACTGAAGGGAGGGGAAAGGACTCAAACACGCATCATCCTGTTGTTGCCAGGGCAACCTTTTGGGGAACTATCCTCCCATATTCTTGCTTTGCCACACCTGGACCAGGTTTTCCACAAGATACTATTAAAGAGTAAAGAGTTGCATCTCACAGAGTCTGGCTTTAAATACTACCGAATACTGCCAGGTTAAATTAAGGTGATTCTGTGATCAGAATTAGGTGTGGATTAAATTACTCAGATTACTATTCAGCCGCACTTGCACTTTAATTTGCCATTTGCAGTTGCTCTGTAGAGCTAGAGTAGGGGTGCTCTGTAGAGCTGGAGTAGGGGTGCTCTGTAGAGCTAGAGTAGGGATGCTCTGTAGAGCTAGATTAGGGGTGCTCTGTAGAGCTGGAGTAGGGGTGCTCTGTAGAGCTGGAGTAGGGGTGCTCTGTAGAGCTAGAGTAGGGGTGCTCTGTAGAGCTAGAGTAGGGGTGCTCTGTAGAGCTAGAGTAGGGGTGCTCTGTAGAGCTAGAGTAGGGGTGCTCTGTAGAGCTGGAGTAGGGGTGCTCTGTAGAGCTAGAGTAGAGGTGCTCTGTAGAGCTAGAGTAGGGGTGCTCGGTAGAGCTAGAGTAGGGGTGCTCTGTAGAGCTGGAGTAGAGGTGCTCTATAGAGCTAGAGTAGAGGTGCTCTGTAGAGCTAGAGTAGAGGTGCTCTGTAGAGCTAGAGTAGAGGTGCTCTGTAGAGCTGGAGTAGGGGTGCTAGAGTAGAGGTGCTCTGTAGAGCTAGAGTAGGGGTGCTCTGTAGAGCTGGAGTAGGGGTGCTCTGTAGAGCTAGAGTAGGGGTGCTCTGTAGAGCTGGAGTAGGGGTGCTCTGTAGAGCTAGAGTAGGGGTGCTCTGTAGAGCTGGAGTAGGGGTGCTCTGTAGAGCTAGAGTAGGGGTGCTCTGTAGAGCTAGAGTAGGGGTGCTCTGTAGAGCTAGAGTAGAGGTGCTCTGTAGAGCTAGAGTAGTGGTGCTAGAGTAGGGGTGCTCTGTAGAGCTAGAGTAGGGGTGCTAGAGTAGGGGTGTAGAGCTGGAGTAGGGGTGCTCTGTAGAGCTAGAGTAGGGGTGCTCTGTAGAGCTAGAGTAGAGGTGCTCTGTAGAGCTAGAGTAGGGGTGCTCTGTAGAGCTAGAGTAGGGGTGCTAGAGTAGAGGTGCTCTGTAGAGCTAGAGTAGGGGTGCTAGAGTAGAGGTGCTCTGTAGAGCTAGAGTAGGGGTGCTCTGTAGAGCTGGAGTAGGGGTGCTAGAGTAGAGGTGCTCTGTAGAGCTAGAGTAGGGGTGCTCTGTAGAGCTGGAGTAGGGGTGCTAGAGTAGAGGTGCTCTGTAGAGCTAGAGTAGGGGTGCTCTGTAGAGCTAGAGTAGGGGTGCTCTGTAGAGCTAGAGTAGGGGTGCTAGAGTAGGGGTGCTCTGTAGAGCTAGAGTAGGGGTGCTCTGTAGAGCTAGAGTAGGGGTGCTCTGTAGAGTAGGGGTGCTCTGTAGAGCTAGAGTAGGGGTGCTAGAGTAGGGGTGCTCTGTAGAGCTAGAGTAGGGGTGCTCTGTAGAGCTAGAGTAGGGGTGCTCTGTAGAGCTAGAGTAGGGGTGCTCTGTAGAGCTAGAGTAGGGGTGCTCTGTAGAGCTAGAGTAGGGGTGCTAGAGTAGGGGTGCTCTGTAGAGCTAGAGTAGGGGTGCTCTGTAGAGCTAGAGTAGGGGTGCTAGAGTAGGGGTGCTCTGTAGGGTTCAGAGAGATCTGGGCCTTCTGTTAAAACAAATGGGAAGATGCAGCCAAAACAGGCTAATGGAGAAATCCTGGAGCCAGAGAAATGTGAAACCTGAACTAGGCCCAAATCCAGATGGGACAGGGAGGTTTCTGAGCCCTGGGTTCGAGTGACATATTTTGGCACCGCGATTGAGACCACGAGTGTCATTTTGCTGCTCCCGCACACGCCAGTGAATTAACAATTGTTTTAAAAATTTAAAAAACACTATCAAATGCACATATGACAGAAGCAGCTTATGGGATTTAAACATTTATGTGGCTCAAATCACACACGCCCCTCTTGAATTCCAACATAACGTCAACCTCAGTGTACAGCTACTTAAGTCCAGAAAATATATATTTTTTGGATTCTCTGTAGTTTGCATGTAATTCTTATTCTTATGTTATTTCGCTTTTTATGTTAAAATATTTAGTTTTTTGTTGCAATGAGTAGAGCTGGTGAGAAAGAAAATACCACCAAATTGTAGTGGAGAGTCAGAGTGAGAGGGAGAGAGAGAGAGGGAAAGAGAGAGAGAGGGAGAGAAAGAGAGAGAGAAAGATAGAGAGAGGGAGGGAGAAAGAGAGAGAGCAGGGCAAAGGAAAGGCGGAATTCGATGAGAGAAAGACAGGGAGAGAGAAAGAGAGGGAGAGAAAGTGTGAGAGAGAAAAAGGGAGGGAGTGATGACAGCGTGTGAGAATGTAAGAGAGGGAGTGATGAGTGTGAGAAAGAGAGAGAGAGAGAAAGAGAAAGAGAGAGAGAGAGAGAGAGAGAGAGTCTATGGGGTCTGTGCTGGTGGGGGCTTCTCTTTGTGTCCCGCGGTTGTTGCGTCCGCGCGCTTGGACATAGCGGCGGGCGGCGGGCAGCGGCGGTAGCATTAGCGGCTCTGACTGAGACAGATCTCACATTGTTCCCCTGCGAGGGGGGTGGGTCGCTTGTTGTGGCGTAGCGCGATTTAGGCCAAGGAGAGAGGCCTCAAACCTGCTTAAGCAAAGAACACCAATTAGAGCCAGCTGGGCCTGATTAACAGGGGGGCGGGGTGGGGTGGGTGGTGAGCGGCGGCGGCGGCGGGATTGGGGTGTAAACAGTGCACCCCATTGTCCCCACGAGTAGGAGAAAACTCCCTTTGTTTGCGTCCATTTATCGCGCTCCCTTGCTGATGTTGTGGGGCGCAAGAGCTACACTAACAGTCAGATGCATGAGTTTATTGTTCTTGCTGAGAGAGAGAGAGAGAGAGAGAGAGGGGGAAGGAAAGAAGACAGAATGTAGCGGGGTGTGTGTGTGTGTGTGGGTGGTGTGTGTATGTGTGTGTGTGTTTGTGTGTGTGTGTGTGTGTGTATGTGGGTGCGTGTGTGGGGTATGTGCTTTTTATTTGTCACCTTGATGAAAATGAGCAAACCTGTCGGTGGTGTTTCTGTTAAAACGAAACGCTGTTCTCGAACACGGAAACAGTCTTGAATTGTTTCTTGTTCTTATTATTTGTTTTACTACTCACCCCCCTGGCACAGGGCTAGTGATTAAACTACAAATGAGATATTTGAGAAGAAGGGGGAACTCTCAAGCCCTCACCCACTCCCCAAAGCGTCTCCGCACCTCACCTGAAACAGGTGTCCCATCTCTGGAGATAGAGGTTGGGAAACAAGTTCTGAGGAAACTTTTTTATTTTATTTTATTCAAAACCCGTCAGTAAATGACATATAAAAACACCCCCTCTTAATCTACTAATCAATCTTTATATACAAGCACGTGTGCAACATTGACTTATGTGCATACATATTTGTTTATGTTTTTCATATTCATATTTTACATAAATATTTGTTTATCTGTCATGCTCATAATTATAATCAGTGTAAATATTACAGAGCAGTAAACCAGTGTTCTCCTTCAGCTTTATTAGTTCCTTTGCTCTCGAACCCGTTTTTTCCCAGGTGCCCGAGGGTGGGCCGCGCGAGCCGTGAGCGGGCGAGACAAAGCGGGGGGGCGGCGGGGTTGAATCCGCCTGTGCAGGGCTAAAACAAAAGGCAGAGGGTGCAGATTTGGGGGGGGGTACGGCAGCTTGCGTCTGGATGGCTGGGGGGGGGGGGGGGGGGGCCGGGGCCCATTTGAAGCTTGTCTGGGTCTGGCAAGGCGTGATCCCCCTCCCACCCCTATCGGTCCGCCCACTTCAGGCACGGTTGCTAGGTTACCAGCTGGGACCAACAGGGATCCACGTCGGGCATGGGAACCCCACCAGCGCTGGCACGGTGCGCCCCCGATTCTGTCCTCCCTCATCCACCGCCGCCGTCCTCCTCCTGCTCCTGCCCCTCCTCCATGATTCGAGAGACCAGGGAGGGAGATCACGTTCACAGTCAGACCTCCTATTGAGCTGACGGGATGACTGTTTACACTGCTCTGCTCCCTATACAGAGCGCGGGAGGGGGAGGGGCGGGCGAGGGACACTGTAGCACTGTGATAGCCAGACTTCATTCAGAGAGAGAGAGAGAGGGGGGGGGGGAGAGAAAGGCATGATGTGTATTAATGAGATAAATAAGATTCTGTGCACGCAGTTTCCTCCAAACTGTGCACTTCACACTACCCCCCCCCCCACTACCACCCCCACCAACTTGTTCAGACACAACCACACACACACACACCCACATGCATACGCACACACACATTCTCCCACACATTCGTACACATACACATGCATGCGCACACACACACACACACACGCATATGACTACAAAGCCACAAACTCGAATACACATACACTCACAAATACACACAGACCCACACACATTACAAACACACACACACACACATAAGCTTACACACAAATGCTGGCAGTCTGAACTGCAGAAAAGCATGTGAAAGGCTTGATGAAGCGCAAACCCCCGTGTTTATTCCCCACACCAGGTCCTCTGAGGGGCTGTGTGAATAATTAACGAGAACCATTCACCGGTCAAACGCTTGGAGTCGACTCAAACCCCCAGCCATAAATCAACAAAAACAACCCCTACATTTAAAACCCATTTTCCATATTTTTTTAGCCAGTGAACTCAACTCAAAATGATCATTTTTTAATTAACAGAAATAAAGGGAACAGAATGACATTTTTTTGGCATCCCTGCCCAGAGGGGACTTTAGTACTAAGAATATGAGATCATAAGAACGCGTAATGACAGCCCATTCAGCTCAGTTCTCCTCCCCATGTACCCTCATACTACAGAGTGCCCAGCAGGCCAGGTTTCGTGTAGCTCTGTTATAACATCGGCGCTCAATCCCACATTTTAAGACCTTAAGTCGCTCGCTTGCGTGAGCCCATGGTGCCCTCCAAAGCCACATGCTTCCTCTTTGCGTAAGACTCCCAGGATGTACCAGGGTTCCGCCAGGACCCTCAACTCTACCCTCAACTTGCAATGCACACGCGCATTGCAAGATCCCGCCGTGCGCCCCAGAACAAAGGGCGAGGCTGTCCGTTAGCGATTAGCGCCTCGTTAAAAAACCTCCCTTTTTGTAAGCGCTCAGGAGCTTAACGCATTCCTGTCCTTCCTCCAGGCAGAAGATCGGAGGTTTGTCGCTGCAAGGAGCCAGGAGCAGGCGGGGGGATGCCGGACGTCGGCGCGCGGACGTCACCACAGCACCGCCATCTTCACTCGCTTACCGGACAGGTTTCACCTCGGACAATGCGGTTTTTCCCGCCATAGGGTTTGGCACCCACAAACGGTGGCACCATCTTCTCACCTTTACTCGCCGACTTTGTGGGGACCCGCTGAGAACTTTGGAGGTCCGGTTCACTCCTCTGAGAGCCGAAATGGATTGGCCCTCAGGCCTGGGTTGGGTTGGGTCGGGATGAAGGAGCTGGGAATTCTTCCAGCTCAGGAGGAGTCCGGAATCACTGGGATATACCGAGCCAGGACGAGCAAAGCTCCTCTCCGGCCATGTGGCGTTTGGATCCTCCAGATGTCCGCGTGGGGCCTACATTGCCGCTGGCCGTACCCCTGCCCTCTTCTGGAGCCTCCCGCTCATCCACGCTCTGACGGGCGGACACTCTGGTCTGACCGTGTTCCCCCTGCCAGCCCGTGTAAGAACCCAAAACTTGGGAGATGACCAGGAGTTCAGGAGGGTTCACTGCCACACCTCACCTACCCGGTGGAGGGGGGGGGGACATACAGGACGCCCCCCATCGAAATGACAGTCAGGACGGCCTGTGTCAGGCAGGGGCAGTGGAGGAAACTCAGTGTCCCCCGTGTTGCACATCAGCTGCACTTCAGCACGCATCAACGCCCCCCAAAATCATATCCAGGGTGAAATGGAGCATCGGGTTCCCTTCCTGCACCCCCAAACCCAACTCACAAACATCTGCTGACCATAACTCTATGATCATCCATTTACTGCCTCTGGAAAAACATTTCTACAGCATGTCAAACATACAATGTACAACACAAAATATACAGTGTATAATATGAAATACAGACTGTACTGAATAATTCAGTTTCTTTTTTTTCACTACTTTTAAACATATTCGATAGAATAGATTTTTTAGTTACATTTTTACATTTATTCAATAACTTAGATAGAATTAATAATTATCTCAGTGTAAGTTGTAACTTTTTTTTAATCTTGAATTTGTTTGTTTTAATTACTGTCTGAAAATATTTGTCATGATGTTTGTTACTTATTGATTTGTAGTAATTCATTATTTCTTTGGTGTTTTCATGAAAAAATAGAAACAATTTGTGCCTTAGCATTCTGGGAAATACTGAACGCCCCCGTTCACTATTTTATTTTGGCGCCCTGAAACGTTCCGCATTCCTGTTCTTGTGTACGTTTATTTTGTTCTTGCGTGTTTTTAGCGAGCAATGAGGCCACACCTCCCCTATGATCGCTGACAATGATTGACAGGTGTCTGAATGTGCAAACCCACGGCAGCGGTGAAGGAAACCGCACTGTGATTGGACGGCTCTGTGTGTGGGGTGGCACACGGGTGAAAAAGTGGGCCGTCACCTTTAGCTTCTATGCAACTGTGGGAGGGGGGGGGGGGGCATGCAATCAGATGGAAATTGAGGTACGGCTCCTGACTCCTGGGGGGGTGGAGCCTTATCATTTTTATTTAATTTTGTGACCACAACCCCTGGCTAAAATGCACCTGATGAGCAATGTGCAATTTTTAAAAATTTACAACTTAATGTTTTTTTTAATTTTTTTACATATTTCATTTTCAAGGGGGGATCCGTTATTGTAAGTCAGACCAGGGATATCTCCATTTGTGGACTAATCACTGGCTTAAAAGGCACAGAGGGTCTTTCTCCTTGAAAATCCACCAGCACTTGGTATTACTTGAATATATGTACTCATTTCTGGCCTAAACATAATTGTAAATTACAGGCAAAAACACATTTGAAATTACAACTCATGTAAAGTGTAGGATCAGACATACCAATCACGTGAAATTAAATAAAGCCAGGAAAGGATAGTTTGAGTAATGCTTGATACGTCCAACCAGGTGCTTTCCGAGGGTTTGTGGTTTTTAAAAAAACTTCTCAGCAGGTTGAAAAAAGGCTCATAGTATGAAGCCGCCATGTTTTCTTGACAATTACTAAATAACCCTTGCGCAGTAAAATACAGTTTTTTCAGTTTATGACCAGCAGAGAGAGTTATGTTAGCAGAGGACGAGGGCACTTATTTTTGAGTTGAGTGAAACTTTGAGAATCCCTTCATGGATGAAACCATCAAGTGCTCTCGATCATTGACTCATGTGAACCAATCAAATTACTTTGCTTTCTGTAGCACAATACTACAGCAAACTTAAGTGACTTAACTTAGACTTAAGCTACATTTAAGTCATTTTAACATTTTCACAACATTTTCCCAGTAGACAATCAAGACTTTGACTATTAGGTCTATGCAACTAAATTTTAATAATATGCAAAATATTTGCGAAGACTATCATAGATTATATTAGGCCTTATATTAAAATAATAACCCGCAATAACTTATGGGTAGTGGCAAAATCTTTCATAGTTAACTATGCAAGTAGCACCTAATTTGTGCAAACTAAATCATAATTATATGGAGCTAGTGCAATTTCTATTAAGACTATCTTAGAATAAATTAGTTTGATTCCCCCTAAAATATATATTTGGGTAGTGGCAATGCTAATGACAATAGTAATTAGAGAGGTTGATTTTAAACTTTCTCGGTTTTGGCAGGAACTCGGTTTGCGGAGCGTTTCTTCGTTGCACTCTGAAAAAAGCGTCTGTGCAGGTTGTTTGACCGTTGGCCCGGGGCGTAGAGCCACTCAAGTGTAGTGTTGCTCTGGCACCGACGCCGTTTGCCTGGTTTGCACTCTTTTCCCTGATGAAATTATGCACCACATTTGCCTTTACCATGGACAGTGAGTGTTTTGCCATGGAAGTAGCTTATACAATCAATAAATGTTTACATTGGGAAAAAAAACAAAACCTCTCTCTTTATTATTCTTCTCCATCATCCACCTGTCTGTCAGTCTTTCCATCTGTCTGTCTCTATGGAAACACGTGTCTCGTTGAGGGCGGAACGGTCCTCAATGGAAGCCTCAGACTCAGAGAATGTTGGGATGTGGGGGAAATTCCAACCTCAACACACACCCTCCTTCCCAACGCATGTTCACCCAACACCCTCTCCCCTCCACATGCATTCATTACATTACATTCACAAGGGCGGGGCCTGTTCAATTCTGGCGAGGGGGGTGGACATATTGCAGGAAGGCTTTGGGGTCCAACCAACCACATAAACACAATAATTACCGCCTTGAGTTAGCCAATCTAACAGCTTTCTCATCAAAGAGTCTAACGAATGAGGACTGAACCCGACAGTAGACATGTAGCAATAAACACAGAAATAGACTTAGATCTGGATATAAGTGTAGATTTTTGCCATTTTTGCCTGGTTTAAAATTTTCACACACCAAGCATCTAGATTAGGGGTCCTCAACTCAGGTCCAAGATGGCTGCGGGCTCAGCTGTATTTAATTTTTTTAGCAAAAAAATCAGTAACCAATTTAAACCCAAGAAACTCAGGTGAGGCGAGTTCACTGTATAATCGGCTGATTTAATTGATCAATAACACTGAACACGAGCAGGCCGTGCAGGCTTTCTGTGCCAGGGGGGGGGGGTTGAGGATCCCCGACTTGGACTAAGCCACCAGCATGCATTGCCAAAGTCTGTTAAAATACGTTGTATACGAAAAGGTTGCAATACAAGTTGTGACATTATAAGCTGTTTACAGCTATGGGCGCCTGCCAAAATGAAAATGTGAACAAATAAAACCTTCTTGCCAAAGTACACATAATGACATCTCCCTTCTTAATCCTGCCGGGTCGTCGTCTCAGGTTCTGGCAGCGAACGCTCGCTGACCCATCGCCGCTCTCGCTGGCTCTGTTACTCAACTATAATCCGATTCGCCATTCTGTCAACATGCCAAATGAGTGTGCTCCGTTAGCCGAGGGCTTTAATGAACCGAGCCAAGATATTTAAACGCTTTCCAGCGCCGCCAAACAACATCGACGCCCCTGCGGAAACATTATATATTTTTAGATGCCTTAACAATACAAACGTGTGCGCTCTCCGTGTTTAAAAATGACCTCCACCTGTTTCCTACCTTTTATTTATTTATTTATTTTGTCCACAATATCCAAAGATATCCAAATAAGATGAGGGAGGATGGCCTAAGAGCCACAGTTTCTTACATCTTATGATGTGATGCCGTCTCAAATCTCAAAGCCCAAAATGCTTTCAAATATCTCGAATGCAACCTGAATGCCGTCCATCTCAGCAAAACTCAGAGTGCATTTATTTTGTGTGGAAACTGCCTATACTCCATAAATTATTAACCCTGTAAGGTGTATATTCTTAATTGAACATTCGAATGCTGATGTAGCAATCACGACTGGCAATGGAGTTGTAGAATGCAGACTTGGAATTTTGAGAAAAAAATATATATACACTGCTCAAAAAAATTAAGGGAACACTTAATCATCCCAGTATAAAATCAAGTCAATTAAACCAAACCGGTCATGCTGGATGATGTTGCAGGCAGCATAACATTCGCCACGGCGTCTCCAGACTCTTTCACGACTGTCACATGTGCTCAGTGTGAACCTGCTCTCATCTGTGAAGATGGACTTGGAATTTTGAGAAAAAATTAAAATATATATTCCTAAAAACTGCTTAACAGGTTAATGGGCTCTCAAATGCACATTAGTACAGTAAATGTATATTGGCCTTACATCTGAGTTTTTCGTATAAAAATATTTAGGCAGATTTTGTCCAGTTAGATGCTGGCACGCTGTCTGTTCCGTGCATATTCTCTCATTGTGTGGTGCTAAAGAGGACAGGATGTGGCGTAAAGACATTCTCATGCCTCTCGCCTCTTCAGCTCTGTATCGCTTTCATGGAGCGTTTGCAGCCGTGATTTATGGATGGCGCCATATGGTGCTAAAAAAAGGAACACGCACGCATACTCTCGCATGCACGTGTGCGCGCGCGCTCACACACACACACACAGGAACCCCCCAGTTTCAGCACGGGTCACCTGCGTTCCCCAGGGGAGTGTCAGTGCCTATATGTTCTTCAAAAGGCACTCAGCCGTGTAACAGCTGCCGTTCGAAGGGGGGCACATCTGTCGGCAGACTCTATAGCCCGACCAGATGTGCAGCTCCCAGCACCGCTGCTGCTTCACGGGGGCCACAGACTCTATAGCCCGACCAGATGTGCAGCTCCCAGCACCGCTGCTGCTTCACGGGGGCCACAGACTCTATAGCCCGACCAGATGTGCAGCTCCCAGCACCGCTGCTGCTACACGGGGGCCACAGACTCTATAGCCCGACCAGATGTGCAGCTCTGTCATCCTAAAATGAACTTACTTTAAGATTTTAGTTACACTCTAACCCAACACACACTGCTGGGTTTGCGGGCGATTGGCAGCCCTTGGGGGGCCCCCAGCAGGACTCCGGGGGCCTGAGTCTCAGTTTTGGAGCCTGACCCAGCGACATCGGGGTACCCCACAGGAGAACGCCACTTTGAGCCTGGTGTGGGGGCCGATCGTGTTGGGTAACGCGCTGTGAAACCACCATGTCTGCAGGAAGCCATAGTCAGTGTGCATGTGTGTGTGTGTGTGTGTGTGTGTGTGTGTGTTCAGCCTTTCTGTACTGAATGAAAAGCTGGACCAAAGGGGTTTGACCAATCAAACGACAGTTAGCGATTTACACTTACCTCATGCATTCTTTTCTCTGGATAAGAAACAGGAAGTGTGCAGCTAAATACCAAATACAATTAAATATACACAAGTGTAAAATCAACTCCATTGGACTCAAATAAGCTCTGTAATATGCGGTTGGTGGCACCCCATACTGTTATAGTTGATTTAACAGGAATAATCTTACTGTGTGCATGCATACACATGTGGCAGTATAGCACATACACTATTAGGAATATAATGAAATTAACAATATTTAAAACTCAATATGATACATTAGTGCTAGCTGATCCAGTTGATGTAAGCCTATGCGATATAGCCTATGGAGAAACAATCTATATAAATCTAGTTGTTTTATGCTTTTGGGTTGTGGCGACACTGAGTCTGCCGCATGTTGTTTAATTCACTTTCAGGGATTCTCACAAATTTGTCTCGTAATTAAAAGAGAATTGTGCATAAAAATACAGTCTCCTTTTTGTCCGTTCGGGATTTACCTCCGCGATGCCGCTGCGAAGCTTTTGTCTCGTCGTCTCCAGCCATACCCGTAAATTAATTTGATATAAAGCTGCGCCGGCGATTAAAAAAAAAAAAAGTTTGGCAAAAGGGCGGGTATCTGTGTGTCTCGAGGGACGTGAGTAATGCCTTCTCTTCAAACAGACCCCCTACCCTTCACACTCCTTCCAGGCTGACCTCACCCCCATTGGTGATGTCATTCATATGCAAATGAGCTCGCATGCTTTCGGTGGTGGTGCGCCATTATTATTTCCCCTGCCGCCGTTTTGTGTGTATTTTTTCTTTTCGCAGTGATTGTGGCAGTAGGCCTCTGTAACCTACGTGCGTTTGCTTTGGTTTGCCTGTCAGAACCTTAAAGACTGGAGGAATAAGGTAAAACAAAAAAACTGGTATTTTAATTTGTCTTTCACTTACCGTGTGTTTCTATATTTCGCAAAAAAAGAAAGAAATACAAACACACAGACATATTTAATTGACGTTAGCTCGCTATCGATCCTTGTCGAATTATGTTATGTATACATAAAATGCAGCTAACCTGCCTGAACAAGACCAATACTGTCGCTGGCTAGCTATATTTATGTAGGCCTATCTAGTATTTGTCTTTCAAGGCTTCTGATATCGCGGAAGCCAGAGCCAATCCTTTAATCGCGGCCACCCCTCTCTGAAATGTGTTTGTGGAAAACTTGGAGGATGTTCATTTAAAATCGTTCAGCAACCAACACAGCACTGGTGTAGCCTACTATCGTTGTTACTAACAAGATAGGAACTAATGCCGTTGACAACACCTCCACCTGGCCATTGAGGTGCCTTTTCATTGTCAGTGTAACCTGTGACTGTAGGCTACTCACAATACTATTGTACATCTGAATAAATTATGGGCTACTCTCCTAGAAACAGGCCGTCCATGAAAGCAGGTAGAGTGGGCAGCACTGAGTTGTGAGCGGTTTACAGAAGACTCCATTACCCAGGGGACACAGGTAGGCACAGTACACCTGCAGTAGAAAAAGACTCTTCATTCTCTCCTGAGGCAAGCTGTGTTTAAGCTGGCCATAGATCAAGAGTCAAGTTACCACTGCAGTAGTTCCCTCAAGTGAAACGGCCCGGTACCCACAGGTTACCAGTTAAGTTGTCATCAGCAAAGCATATGCCTCGTCTGCAGTGGGTCGCGGCTGTAGCTGTACAACTGTGCTAGCTGTACAACTGTGCTAGCTGTACTACTGTGCTATCTGTAGTACTGTGCTATCTGTACTACTGTGCTATCTGTAGTACTGAGCTAGCTGTACTACTGAGCTAGCTGTAGTACTGTGCTATCTGTAGTACTGTGCTAGCTGTAGTACTGTGCTAGCTGTACTACTGTGCTAGCTGTAGTAATGTGCTAGCTGTAGTACTGAGCTAGCTGTAGTACTGTGCTATCTGTAGTACTGTGCTAGCTGTAGTACTGTGCTAGCTGTACTACTGTGCTAGCTGTAGTAATGTGCTAGCTGTAGTACTGTGCTAGCTGTAGTACTGAGCTAGCTGTAGTACTGTGCAGCTGATAAAGTGATACCCTGAGAAGCACAACTGGTGACAAAAAATAAAACGCTGTAAAGTTTCATTTAAAGAATCTTAATTGTTTGTCAAGCCACAAGATAAATGTGTACCTTTTTAAAAGTATAAACTGGAAAATGATTTTTAAATTTTCTTTTGATGTAAAGTCTACAATTTCTAAACAAAAGAGGTTGTTCTGTATGGATATTTGATTTTGATTGGCAGCCCACAAAAAGGTCGCATCGTTGATTGGTTAACATGTTTATTGCAAAGCGAAAAAATAAACAGTCTCCAAATAGCCAATATCAGGCCCCCCATTTGTGGGCAATATAAGAACTTTGTTGCTTTCAGGATTGAAAACCCCATTTAAAATCTCAACTGAATAAAATTTAGCTTGATGCTCTAGTGTTTGTTTTCTATGGTCCTTTATGATAAAACTGTTAAAAAGTTGTGAATTTGATCAAACAGGGTCGCTAAAAGAAAATTGGGTAAAGCGACTGGTTGGGTTTTTGAATAAGAAATGGAATTGAGAAACAGGAAGATGGATCACGTCGTATTGGAAGTATTTAATGTATATTTATGAGCAAACACAATTTTGGGATAAGTCAACATTGCAGTCAGTGCCTAAAGTCCATACATAGCTACATTACAATGCAATAGTGAACTAGCTCAATGGAAAGGCTTTTATTCCACTGACTAGCAAAGTGCTTTGTACTTCATTTTGAAATAAGAATTTAGAAAGTGCACTTTCTTTGTTTCATCTTATTGCTTATTGTTTGAGACACTTCGTATGAGATGCGTTCAACACCTGAACGATGCCAAAAACGAACTATGGGGATATTAATAAAATGTATATATTGCTACAACCACAGACTATGAGTTAGAAGAGTATTTTCACTGGTAGGATGCTAAATGCCACTTGTGCTAATTCTGGGGGTTGGGACGTGCCCGTTTGTTTTTGTTTTTTGTTTTTTTTAGGAGTAGGCACAAAAAAAATGAAGAAAAAAAACCACGCTACCAATTACTGCACTAATCCCACGCGTTGTAATGGCACTCGACCGAGTAACTCCGCTTGCCTCCGCGTATCCGATTGTGTAAAGTTTCTGAGTGTTCGGATGGAGTCAGCCTGGATTCGTGTGACTAGACGGCAAAAAACAAAACAAAACAAAACAAAAAAAAGGTAGCAGCAGACGGCATCTTGGAGTTAAAAACAAAAGCATAAATCGGGAGGGGGGGGGCTGTGGGAATGGATGGATTAGTATTCCGGAACAATCTCGCCACACCGGGGGTGTTGTTTCTCAGGGGCTAGACGGTAGGCTGACGGAAAGTTAAAGCCGGGCGTGTGAGCAGAGGGGGAGGGGGGCGCGGCTCGCGAAGAGTTAAGGCCGACAGCTCGACAATGGGGCGGCGGCCGGGACGGCGAGGAGACCCATGAGAAAAGAGGAGAGGTCAATGGGGGTCAAGTTCAAGTTGACAGTCACTGTCTGCATTTTAAGTTTGGGGGGCCACCTCGCTTCCCACCCTACACCCACAAACACAGGCACAGCGTTCTACTCGTAACACAGCGACGCCCACAATCCTTCACTCTCACACTTAAAGCCAGACCCACAATCCTTTACTCTCATGCTTACAGCCAGACCCACAATCCTTTACTCACACTTACAGCCAGACCCACAATCTTTCACTCTCACACTTACAGCCAGACCCACAATCCTTCACTCTCACACTCACTGCCACACCCCCTCCTATTCCCACAATCCTTCACTCTCACACTTACAGTCGGGACCCACAATCTTTCACTGTCAAACTCACATCCATTCTGCATATCACACTCACATTTCACACATTATGCTCAAACCTGAACGTTGGTTTTATCAGTGGCTTTGATGTTCGGAGTAAAGCAGCTGAGGGGAAAGTCATTAAATCATCATACATTTTGTCAGATGTGGGTCGACGAGCACTTTTGTCCGAATGGACTTACACAGAAGCCCAAATGCTGAAGATGACAGGAGCACGATGGCTGTACTGAGCTGAGACGGGACGTCCGGGATTGAGAAGGAGCATATGTGCGCTTGTGCCGGGACAGAGGTTTAAGGCTGGGCCGAACTGCCCCATTTCCTTTTCCCTTGTCCCCTCTTGACCTGCCGGACAATAGGAGGTCAGTCACCCGGAACTGTGGGGGCTCCCCTCTTTGTGACCCCCCCCCCCCAAAATGGCCCGTCCGGCCCTTGAAACCAGGCAGCCTCTCACCCTTGACCTTTTGATTACCAGTCGCATGCTAACATATTGGGGTTCAACGCTGTTCCCCATTCAAGGGCCCGTGATAGTTCCCAAGGGACCGGCTAAGAGCAAAAGGCAAACATGCCGAAGCAGCTGTCCATCATTCCGGGTGTAAGAGACGACATTACATGACATTATAGCAGTTAGCAGACACTCTTATGCAGTGACTTACACAGGTTGCACGTTTGCACACAGTCCATTAATACAGCTGGATATTTCACTGAAGCAGGTCAGGTTAAGCACCTTTGCTGAAAGGTGTAATGGTAGTATCCCAACACCTTAGCAGATCAAGCCCAGTTCCCTAACCATTGCACTACATTTTAAACAGCAATATCACACACTGGTCTGTCCTAAAACATATTCTTAAATTGTATGAGCTAGGCCTAGAAATGATCTGAAATACTTAATAATAACCCTTTAGATATCAGTAAAATTCCTGCAGAATTACCACAACTTAATATATTTCTAACAATATCTCTTTCTAACAATAATCACAATAAATAATCCTGAATTTCTCTGGGAAAAATCAATTTATTCTATTCTATTCGAAACAACATGATTCTTTCATATGATTGTACAATTTCTTGAGAAACGTTACATCTGAAGTGTTTTCAAATTTTACCACCATTATTAAAGGATAAAGTACTAACCAGGTCTGGTTGTGGTTTGAATTATACCTCTGGATGCCAGGCCTGGTGGCCCGTTATAGAACTTCACTGTGAATGAGCTGTGCCGTCAGTCATCTAAAGGTGAAGCAGCTCCTCCAATGACCAAAGTAAAGGTGGCTGCTTCTTATTTATTTTTAACATCTGTCTCTCAAACAAATTTAGGCCAGTGGTCTCAGTTGATTAAGCTTAATTAATTGTTTAATTATTCTTGGCCCTGTGGCGCTTTAGAGAACTGCTAATTAATCGGTTCCAGTTACACTGTATGTATTGCATGTTTCTAATTTTAAGAGACAATTACATTGAGAAATAATGACCTTTTCACCCCTAAACCAAGTACCACGCTCTCCACCCCTAAACCAAGTACCACGCTCTCCACCCCTAAACCAAGTACCACGCTCTCCACCCCTAAACCAAGTACCGCGCTCTCCACTCCTAAACCAAGTACCACGCTCTCCACCCCTAAACCAAGTACCACGCTCTCCACCCCTAAACCAAGTACCACGCTCTCCACCCCTAAACCAAGTACCGCGCTCTCCACCCCTAAACCAAGTACCACGCTCTCCACCCCTAAACCAAGTACCACGCTCTCCACCCCTAAACCAAGTACCACACTCTCCACCCCTAAACCAAGTACCACACTCTCCACCCCTAAACCAAGTACCACACTCTCCACCCCTAAACCAAGTACCGCACTCTCCACCCCTAGACCAAGTACCACGCTCTCCACCCCTAAACCAAGTACCACGCTCTCCACCCCTAAACCAAGTACCACGCTCTCCACCCCTAAACCAAGTACCGCGCTCTCCACTCCTAAACCAAGTACCACGCTCTCCACCCCTAAACCAAGTACCACGCTCTCCACCCCTAAACCAAGTACCACGCTCTCCACCCCTAAACCAAGTACCGCGCTCTCCACCCCTAAACCAAGTACCGCGCTCTCCACCCCTAAACCAAGTACCACGCTCTCCACCCCTAAACCAAGTACCACGCTCTCCACCCCTAAACCAAGTACCGCGCTCTCCACCCCTAAACCAAGTACCGCGCTCTCCACTCCTAAACCAAGTACCGCGCTCTCCACCCCTAAACCAAGTACCACGCTCTCCACCCCTAAACCAAGTACCACGCTCTCCACTCCTAAACCAAGTACCGCGCTCTCCACTCCTAAACCAAGTACCACGCTCTCCACCCCTAAACCAAGTACCACGCTCTCCACCCCTAAACCAAGTACCACACTCTCCACCCCTAAACCAAGTACCACGCTCTCCACTCCTAAACCAAGTACCACGCTCTCCACCCCTAAACCAAGTACCACGCTCTCCACCCCTAAACCAAGTACCACGCTCTCCACCCCTAAACCAAGTACCACGCTCTCCACCCCTAAACCAAGTACCACGCTCTCCACCCCTAAACCAAGTACCACGCTCTCCACCCCTAAACCAAGTACCGCGCTCTCCACTCCTAAACCAAGTACCACGCTCTCCACCCCTAAACCAAGTACCACGCTCTCCACCCCTAAACCAAGTACCACGCTCTCCACCCCTAAACCAAGTACCACGCTCTCCACCCCTAAACCAAGTACCACGCTCTCCACCCCTAAACCAAGTACCACGCTCTCCACCCCTAAACCAAGTACCACACTCTCCACCCCTAAACCAAGTACCGCGCTCTCCACTCCTAAACCAAGTACCGCGCTCTCCACCCCTAAACCAAGTACCACGCTCTCCACCCCTAAACCAAGTACCACGCTCTCCACCCCTAAACCAAGTACCACGCTCTCCACCCCTAAACCAAGTACCACGCTCTCCACCCCTAAACCAAGTACCACGCTCTTCACCCCTAAAACAGTACCACTGTTTCTTTTTACACACAGATGCGCGCACACACACACACACACACACACGTTGTGCATAGTCATGTGGGCCGAATTTGCCTGGAAGCCGTGCTTTCCTCCCGCTGTTGGATCTCGACACCATTTTATTTTATTTTTGCAGCTGGCTCTTGGTTGCCGTGGCAACAGGCCTTCTGTGTGCATGCTTGTGTGTGTGCGTGTATGCGTCTGTTTGCATATATGAGTGTGTGTGTGTGTGTGAGTGTACATGTTTGTGTGTATATGCGTGTGTGTGTGTGTGTGTGTGTGTGTGTGCGTGCATGCGTCCTTTGTGTGTGTGTGTGTGAGAGAAATGACAGTCACAGGGCAGGGGTGGGAGAGGCAGTAGAGGGACTGCATGGACGCTCTCCCCCCAAAAAAGAATTCTTGACGATCGAAAAACAGAATCTTCTCCCTCACATTCCGGTGCGATAGGCGCAGGTTTTGGGGACTCCACATCGCAGGCCTCCACGGCCTGGAAAGGAGGGGCGCATCGCTGGCGCTTATCTCGATATCGCCATGACGATCCGCTGGCATCACCTCCAATTAAAGCCCATTCTCAGCTCGGCTCCAGCGTGTGAACTTTCACGGCTTCTCACCGCTGACACCTCCAGGAAAAAAATTCTGTCTTCCCTATCCACGTGAGCAGTGCTACAGGACCCAAAGCCCGAAGCTCAGGTGCTTATCATCAGATTTAAGGCACAACTAACACCTTTAAAAAATATCTAATTCAGGTGGACTGTAGAAAGCTGATGTTTGAAAATGCACAACCTCAGTTAAAATATGTTGTGTGTGTAAAAAAAGCAGGATGTGAAGAGTGAAGCTAACAATAGTATGAGCTGTGAAACGCCCCGTGGGTTTAGGTATGAGCTTTGAAACACCCCGTGGATTTAGGTATGAGCTGTGAAACACCCCGTGGGTTTAGGTAGGAACTTTGAAACACCCTGTGGATTTAGGTAGGAGCTTTGAAACACCCCGTGGGTTTAGGTATGAGCTGTGAAACACCCCGTGGGTTTAGGTAGGAGCTTTGAAACACCCTGTGGGTTTAGGTAGGAGCTGTTGAACACCCCGTGGGTTTAGGTATGAGCTTTGAAATACCCCGTGGGTTTAGGTAGGAGCTTTGAAACACCCCGTGGGTTTAGGTATGAGCTGTGAAACACCCCGTGGGTTTACACAATGCAGGGAACCTATCTGATGAGACTAAATAGGGGTTTATAAATGTTCGCCATTAGAGTCATTTATATAGGACTGTCCAGGACTCGGTGGTATGGCAGTTTCAAACACTTCCTCTCCAAGAAAGTGTTTTAGATTTTAGAGCCCTAAGGAGATGTGTGAAATTGTCATGTTAAAGCAAAACCCTTTTTTTGAGAAGACACTCCTATAGAAGATCACCATTGCTGTCCATAGCATTACAGTACACGCACGCATGAACGCACACGCTCACACGAGGTTATAATAAGATAGCATCGACATAGTTACGTTAACGCAGTAAGAGCTATACACCACAATAGGCCAAAGCCATAGTCTACCAGCCCACTTGAACAAACGCCAAGGCTCGGACGTAATTTAGGCTGAACTTGAAGTGGGGGGCGGGGGGGTACGGCGGTCCCGGCATTGTTCCTCGTCCCGCACGGTATTTTAGGAAACGGGGAGGTCAAGGCCAATACAAATGGCCTTTTTGACCTGAGAATGAGGGGTGAACAAGCCCCTTAGATTAGGGGGCGGGGGGTCACTTGACCCCTGGGGACCCCAAAGACCCTCCAGCGTTATGGACAGTGGCTCTGGAGGTCTTGAATGGGGCCCTCCAGCCCTGACAACGGGCTTACAAAGGGGCGGTATGGTGGACGAGGCGGGATTTGAAAGCCACCTCTCTGCGGCTGTTTGCTTAACCTTGCCCAACAGTCAAGGGGCCTGGAGACCAATTTTGTCTCCATTTAGAGACATGCTTTGGATTGTGGGTGATGTACGGTACCAGAAACGTTAGCATACAGGGTTTGCGTTTATTTACGTTTACTTCCCCTTTAATTATCCCGGTGTGACCCCTAGAGATTAAAATAGAAATGTGTTTTTAAAGGGAGTTCAGATCAATCGATGACATACAATTGATACAATACGGTATAAAACCAGTAACCACAAAACAGAGTCTTAACCCTTTAAGGCATAAGATCACAAATATGTGATTAGAACATTGACTGAACATTCTAGTGCTGATGTAACAATCACTACTGGTGAGTGAAAGCAAAGCAAAGAATTCTAGAACACCGACAGAGTTGTTTTTTTTTGGGGGGGGGAAGACTCCTACTACTCCTACACTACTCTTCAAAGGGTTTAAATGATCTTACAGGCCAACAGCACCTTATCTGTCACCAAGTTCAGACATGAATCCTGAAAAGAAATGACAGCACGTGGACAGAACGTCATACATGGCGGGGGGGGGGAACAACATGCGTTGTGTGTGTTTTTGTGTTTTTGTGTGTGTGTGTGTGTGTGTGGATATGCTACGAATATAATCTACAGACTTTTAAAAAAACATTTTAAAGTACCCTGAAAAAAAGGTTTTAGTGACTGATTTACAAAGAATACTTCACTCTCCTAAAAATGTTGTTTTCCATTGAACCATACTGTCTGCTTTCTAAGGCACGGACACATTCATTAAAGTCCACTTACTGGAGTTTTCGCCTCTTGAATGGCGAGCGTGTGAAAGTCACGATTCAAAATGGTGGCCGACGAGGACTGAGATGTGGGTGGGAAAAAAAGGCCTGTGCGTTTAGAATATGTGAAGCAGTTTTATAGGATTATGGGCTCTCATTAACCCAGGCGAATTCACTCACTCTCTCTCACACACACACACACACACACACACACACAGGGACGCCTCTCTCTCTCACACACACACACACACACACACACACAGGGACACTTAACGGTGGCATTTTTAGGGTTAGAGCTCTTAATTAAAACATACAGAAAGAAAAGGGGTGGCTGGGAAGACAGGGGCAAAGAAAGGCAAATGAGATGAAGTCCTCCAGCCCCCTGTCTGGACGAGAGTGTGGGAGTGTGTCTGTCTGTGTGTTTCTGGGGGGGGGGGGGGGGTGCTTGGGAATTGACTTTGGTATTAAATGACCTAATTGAGATTTTTTCCCCTCCCCACTTTCTCGAATCCCCTGTTTTGGGGGGGATGTCCTCTGATTGGTCTTCTGTAGCTATTTGCCGTCTCAGAGGCCACAAAAGGGAAGAGGTCAAAGGGCAAATAAGTTCACAGGAACGGGGGGCTTTCTCATGCTAAATCACTCCCGGGAGACGCCCCGCCTCTCATCCGCCGTCGGGGTGTTGGCGGTTCGACGATTTGGGGGCGGTCCCCGTACCCACAGAAGAGGGACAGCGTAGGGGAATTGGGAGTGGGTGGTGGCGGTAAGGCATGGGAACGTGATGTCACAATTATAAGCGCCAATATGGGACTCCGCCCCTTCCATTTGACCTCACAAGTGGGCCGACAGTTTTTGGTTTTTTTTGGTTGCCATTTTTAACTTCATAACTCTTATTCATTACATTCACAACTCCCTTATTTGAGCTCGTCCCGATCCACATTGCTGCCTCATAACATTATATTACATTAAATTGCATCAGAATCACTTAGCGGAAGCTCTTATCGCGGGGACAAGCGGAGAACATCAGTGTGACTCTCGGATACAAAAGTACAATATCACCAAGTAGGTACTGAAGGCCCGTTTATAATCCAAGAATGTAACGTTACCCTTACAAACAACAATTTAGATTGTAAATAAATAAATAAAATACCACGAGACAGATAGCCCTTACAAAGCTGTACCTATAATATAACGTTACCCAACGGGGAAAACGGGCCCTGCAAGCCACCCCTTCTGTTTACTCCGCGATCCACCGGCTGAGCTAGCAGTGTTCGGCACGTTAAAGGAGGACACTTAATTTCCTCTAAGTTTCATTTGCGGTGAATTTTTTCTTGCCCTACTCCGGTTTAGTACCCTTGTAGGAGTATGGGAACAAAAAGGAGCAAAGGAGGCTTTTTGTGGACGGAGAAAATAATCGTGTTGTTTATTGCACTCTCTCATTCCAACTGACCACACCACACGCACACTCACGTAACACTTCCTGAACGTCATCACCGCTAAGGAACATGGGTAATGCAGTCACATAGTAACGTTAACAAGGGCTAGATCGCTGTGAATTCTAACCCACTGAAACTATATATTGTCCTGCTAGTGAGTGGCCACTACACACGTCCCCCCAGAGTTCACAAGCACTGGCCCCAAAAAACGACCCGGGACCCTAATGACCTGTCCAAAACGATTCCGGGGCTCCCCAGCAGGCACAGGGGGGTGAGGCAGGGGGGGAACAGCAGGCAGGTGACGAGCCGGTACCAGAGGGCAGGGCGAGGGGTCCGCAGGAGCCAGGCTTGGCAACGGGGACGACCTACCAGGGGGGCGACCGCGACGAGGAGGCTGGGCCACCACAACGGGGCGGTCCAAGTCCAGGTGAGCAGGTTTGAGGCGGTCCACCGAGATGCGTTCAGCCCCACCACCGACATCAATGACAAAGTTTTTGTCGCCGGGCTCCAGAACCCGGTACGGTCCATCATAGGGCGGTCGCAGCGGGCCCCGATGGGCGTCGTGACAGACAAACACATACTCCGACGCCCGCAGATCAGGCAGGACACGCACCTGGGGAACTCCATGGTATGCGGTAGGGACCGGCAGAAAGGACTTGGCCCTGTCCAGTAGAGTGCTCCGCTGTTCCGGTGCTGACCAGGGGACTGTAGTGCAGTGGCCGTAAACCAGCTCAGCAGAGGACGAGAGAAGGTCTTCTTTGGGTGCAGTACGGAGTCCAAGCATCACCCAAGGGAGTCTGTCGACCCAGCCATCGTCCCGGAGGCTAGCCTTGAGGGCAGCCTTCATAGACCGGTGAAAGCGTTCACATAGGCCATTGGCTTGCGGGTGATAAGCCGTAGTGCGGTGGAGGGAGACTCCCAACTGCTGGGTGACGGAAGTCCATAGCTCAGAAGTGAACTGGGCCCCCCGATCAGAGGAAAGGTCAGAGGGGACCCCGAACCGGGCGACCCAGGTGCCGATGAAGGCGCGAGCTACCTCAGCAGCAGTAGTTGCGGACAGCGGAACGGCCTCCGGCCACCGGGTCGTCCTGTCCACCATCGTCAGGAGGTGAGTGTAGCCCCTGGAGGGGGGCAGGGACCCCACCAGATCCACGTTGACGTGGTCGAAGCGCCGTTCAGGTACGGTGAACTGCTCCAGCGGGGCCTTAACGTGATGATGGACCTTGGCACGCTGGCATGCTATACAGGTCCTCACCCAACTCCCCACGTCCGTCTTCATACCGTGCCAGGCGAACTTCGCCGCCATCAGGCACTGCGACGGTTTCCTGCCCGGGTGCGACAGGCCATGTACGGCATCGAAAACCTGTCTTCTCCACGCCTGCGGAACCACTGGGCGCGGCTGCGCCATGGAAACATCACAAAGCAGCGTTGTGCCACCGTCATCGAAGGGGACATCTGCTAACTTGAAACCGCCGTCCTGTATGCTTGGATGTCAGGGTCCGAGGCTTGATCTGCAGCCATGCGAGCGTAATCGATGCCAAGGTGGACCGTTCCGATGGCGGCACGAGAGAGGCAGTCAGCCACGGGGTTGTCCTTACCAGCCACATGCCGAATGTCCGTGGTGAATTCCGAAATGAAAGCCAGATGACGCTGCTGCCTGGCAGACCACGGCTCCGACACCTTGGCCATGGCAAAAATGAGCGGTTTGTGGTCCACAAAAACAGTGAATGGGCGAGCCTTGAGCAGGAAACGGAAATGCCTGACCGCTAAGTACAGGCCGAGCAGCTCACGGTTGAAAGTGCTGTACTTTCGCTCACTGGGGCGGAGCTGTCGGCTGAAAAATGCCAGGGGCTGCCAGAGCCCCTCGACCAGCTGCTCAAAAACGGCACCGACGGCATAGTCTGAGGCATCAGTCGTCAAGGCCATGGAAGCCCCAGGCACAGGGTGAGCCAGCATAGTCGCGCCTGCGAGGGCCGCCTTGGTATCCGAGAACGCCTTAAGCATGTCATCAGACCAGGCGATGGTGTGCTTGGGGGTCTTCGCCTTGAGGGCCTCGTACAGGGGGCGCATCAGATGAGCAGCCTGGGGGACGAAGCGGTGGTAAAAATTCACCATCCCCAGGAACTCCTGTAGAGCCTTGACCGTGGTAGGGCGTGGGAGCTGCTGGACGGCCTCCACCTTGGACGGCAGTGGGATCGCCCCGGCGGGGGTGATGTGGTGGCCGAGGAAATCCATGGATGGCAGTCCAAACTGGCACTTAGCTGGATTGATGATCAAGCCGTGTCCACGGAGACGACCGAAGAGGAGACGGAGGTGTGATAGGTGCTCTGCCTGGGATTTGCTGGCGACCAGGATGTCATCTAGGTAAACAAAGACGAACGGCAAATCGCACAGCACGACGGTGATAGCCCCGTACTAGGTCCACTTTAGAAAAAATGGATGCTCCAGCCAGGTGGGCTGAAAAATCCTGAATGTGGGGAACGGGGTAGCGGTCAGGCGTGGTAGCACCATTAAGGCGCCGGTAGTCGCCGCAGGGACGCCAGCCGCCATTGGACTTGGGAACGAGATGGAGAGGCGAGGCCCAAGGACTGTCGGAACGCCGAATGATGCCGAGCTTCTCCATGGAGGCGAACTCATCCTTCGCGATGGCGAGCTTGCGTGGGTCGAGGCGGCGGGCTCTGGCATGCACAGGCGGGCCCTCCGTGGAGATATGATGCTCTACGCCGTGTTTCGTGGCAGTGGACGAAAAGGTAGGTGTCGTGATGTCCGAGAACTCCAACAGGAGGGGGGAGAAAACATCAGCTGGTGAGACGGCGCTGGACAGCTTCATCGCGGCCGCATCACTGCGCTCACATGGCAGCGAGCCGAACGTCTCAGCGTTTATGAGCCGACGGTTCCCCACATCCACTAGGAGACTGTTGGCACAAAGGAAGTCAGCACCTAGAAGGGGAGTGGACACCTTGGCCAGAACAAAATCCCAGGTGAAACGCTGGTCAGCAAAACACAACGTCACGGTGCGGGTACCAAAAGTAGGGATAGCGCTGCCATTGGCAGCCTCGAGGGCGGGGCCTTGTTTTGCCTGACGTAAGTCCACAACTGATGCAGGAAGCACGCTCACCTGGGCGCCCGTATCGCACAGAAACCTGCGACCGGAGAGGGAGTCGGTGATGTACAGCAAGCCTGCAGGATGGCCGACACTCACGGCTGCTAGCGAGTGCTGGCCAGTGCGTTTCCCGACACACTGAAGTTGCACGGAGGCAGGCATTTCTTGGCTTTGGTACCGAACTTGGCGTGGTAAAAACACAACCTTGACGGCTTCACCCGGCGGGCCACAGCAGTGGCGGAGACGGAGAGAGGTTGGGGCACACATTCGTCGACGGTGGCGGTGGGGATGGTGGTGGGCGTCGCTGCAAAACATTTCTTCCCGGCCGAGAAAAATGTATCTGCCTCCCTGGCTAACTGGCGATAGTCAGTCTTGACAGAATTGGTCACGGCTAAACGAACGTGGTCAGGGAGCTGTCGCAGGAAAAGTTCCTTAAAAAGGAAACATGGCTGGTGGTCACCAAGCAGAGCCAGCATGTGGTCCATCAGTTCAGAGGGCTTCGAGTCACCGAGCCCAGGGAGGGAAAGGAGCTGGCGAGCGCGCTCAGACTCGGACAGTCCAAATGTCTCTTTAAGGTGTGCTTTCAAGGTGTCATACTTGTTAGCCGCTGGTGGATTTTCAATAAGACTCACCACCCTCCCCGCAGTCGAGTTGGAAAGAGCTGCTACCACATAGTAGTATTTGGTGCTGTCCGCCGTAATCTCCCTCAGTGCAAACTGCGCCTCAGCCTGAGCAAACCAAGCGTTAGCATTCTGCTCCCAAAACTCAGGTAATTTGAGAGAAACTGCGTTTGTCGACATGTTGCTGTCTGTTCAGTTAACTCTGGAAACGTCCAAAGAAAGTCGGGGTCACCAATGTAGGAGTATGGGAACAAAAAGGAGCAAAGGAGGCTTTTTGTGGACGGAGAAAATAATCGTGTTGTTTATTGCACTCTCTCATTCCAACTGACCACACCACACGCACTCTCACGTAACACTTCCTGAACGTCATCACCGCTAAGGAACATGGGTAATGTAGTCACATAGTAACGTTAACAAGGGCTAGATCGCTGTGAATTCTAACCCACTGAAACTATATATTGTCCTGCTAGTGAGTGGCCACTACACCCTCAAACTAAAACATTTTAAAAAAATTATTTAGTTGTTTGATATAGTTGTGAGAATTAGTTGAGTGATTTATATAAAAGTAATAAAAAAACATACGTGGACGATGCTCTTATTACAGGCTACACCACAGAAGCGCCCCCAGACTCTGTAAAGGCAGGTCTAAGGTGAAGACGACCGTACGAGCTGCTGATTCAATCACAAACTGAGACATTGCGAGGGATATGGTTGAATAGCGAGAGGAGGACTGACACCGAGAACGCCTCCACAGCCCTCGTCACTGCAGGGCTAACGGCTGTACCAGGGGCGGGGCAAGGAGGGGCCCGTCTGCCTCTGGATTTCATGCCAGTTTCTGCTCTAAAATATTTAATATTCCCGATAATTTATTTATTCACATTTTAGTTAGGCTTCGCGATAGACGAGCCGGAGGCTATTCTTGTGTCCCTGCGAGAAACGTTTTGTCAACCAATCGCTCAATCATATTAGCATTTACAGTGGTTCCTAACTGATGTTTTCCAGCAGTGGAAGACACGCCTAGACCGCGGTGGTAAAAAAAAAAAAAACTGGACCGTCAGAATGATTTGAACTCATGGAAACTAGCAGGATACTAAATATAGTTTTTGTACTAATTATGTACTTTGTGCTAAATTAGCAGCACTTTAAGTATACTAAGTGCACTGAAGTTGCTCAAAAGTAGAACTGAAGTTGTACTTAAGTGTACTTCAAGTGCAGTGTGTATGTTAAAAAGGGACTATTTTTAGTATACTTAAGTGCACTAACAAAAAGTATGATTTGTTGGTATCGTAAATACTCTTGCAGTACAATTTAATTATGTCACCAGTGCGTCTGAAACAAACTTTAAAAGTATTACGGTGTGTTTGAGACTAGACTTGAAGTACACTTTTTAAGCATACTTCCAATTCAGTACAAAAAGGAAAAGTATACTAACCTTTGTATACTTAAATTATATTTGTATTACACTAAAGTATACTACTTTTTCACCTGGGTATATTAGCATATAAATACTGACCATAAACAGAATAAATAAATAGAGTTGGGGGCTGGACCTATATTTATTCACTGGACTGGAGCTTTAGTAGTGTAAGGTGGGTTTTCAGGGTTCAGGAGTGTGGGCTCCAACTGGAATCCAACCTTGTAGGATTTAGAGCCAGACAGAAATAGAGGGTGACGAATGTTAATCTGGGCCAGTCTAGTCAGCTGCTTTCACCCCCCCCTAAATTAGACTGTAGGAAAGCACAAAGCGGTATTATCTCTCCCCACCCCACCCCACCCAAAAAAAAAACCTCACCAACACCCACTTTATAATCAGCAGCCCCTCAGTCTGTCTGACGACCGCCGAGACCTCGTGTGAGACGGCGGGACGGTAAAACCAAAGACTCCATCGGCATGTCTGAGCCGCACCCTCCCCCCAACACCCCCTCATCCCCATCCTGGGAAACCGGTCCTGTTCACCCCAGAGGAGGAAGAGAAGGCATACAGGTTCTGTTTCCCAAACAAACCGGTCCTGTTCTCCCCAGAGGAGAGAGAGTATGCATACAGGTTCTGTTTCCCAAACAAACCGGTCCTGTTCTCCCCAGAGGAGAGAGAGTACGCATACAGGTTCTGTTTCCCAAACAAACCGGTCCTGTTCACCCCAGAGGAAGGAGAGTACGCATACAGGTTCTGTTTCCCAAACAAACCGGTCCTGTTCACCCCAGAGGAGAGAGAGTGTGCATACAGGTTCTGTTTCCCAAAAAAACCGGTCCTGTTCACCCCAGAGGAAGGAGAGAAGGCATACAGGTTCTGTTTCCCAAACAAACCGGTCCTGTTCACCCCAGAGGAGAGAGAGTATGCATACAGGTTCTGTTTCCCAAAAAAAACGGTCCTGTTCACCCCAGAGGAAGGAGAGAAGGCATACAGGTTCTGTTTCCCAAACAAACCGGTCCTGTTCACCCCAGAGGAAGGAGAGTACGCATACAGGTTCTGTTTCCCAAACAAACCGGTCCTGTTCACCCCAGAGGAGAGAGAGTATGCATACAGGTTCTGTTTCCCAAAAAAACCGGTCCTGTTCACCCCAGAGGAGAGAGAGTATGCATACAGGTTCTGTTTCCCAAACAAACCGGTCCTGTTCACCCCAGAGGAAGGAGAGTACGCATACAGGTTCTGTTTCCCAAACAAACCGGTCCTGTTCTCCCCAGAGGAAGGAGAGTACGCATACAGGTTCTGTTTCCCAAACAAACCGGTCCTGTTCACCCCAGAGGAGGGAGAGTACGCATACAGGTTCTGTTTCCCAAACAAACCGGTCCTGTTCACCCCAGAGGAAGGAGAGTACGCATACAGGTTCTGTTTCCCAAACAAACCGGTTCTGTTCACCCCAGAGGAGGGAGAGTACGCATACAGGTTCTGTTTCCCAAACAAACCGGTCCTGTTCACCCCAGAGGAAGGCGAGTACGCATACAGGTTCTGTTTCCCTAACAAACCGGTCCTGTTCACCCCAGAGGATGGAGAGTACGCATACAGGTTCTGTTTCCCCCCAAGACAGGGGATTCGAGAAAGTGGGGAGGGAAAAAAATCTCAATTAGGTGAGTGAGTGAGTGAGTGAGTGAGTGAGTGAGTGTCTGTGTGTGTCTGTGTCTGTGTCTGTGTGTGTGTGTGTGTGTGTGTGTGTGGGGACACAAGGCCAATCCCATAAGACAGCATGATTTCACAGTTACCGCTGTTTAAACACAGACTGTGGTTATTCCGGCTTTGATTTGCCAGTGCGTTGAGTTTAAGACTGCGTTCAGCCGAAATGCTCTGTTCTTTGACCATTATTACGGTTATGTAACCATGACAGCGTAAAATAAACACTGGCCTGTTTGAAAATGAAATTAATTTAAAATGACCTCTCGCATTGTGTGGTGCGACCTTCTGACAGTACTTCAGTCGGACAGGTATTTATTTCTTTATTAGGCTAACCTGTGGGTCGGCATAGTAACTGTTAGGTCACCAAAACAATAGACCACACAACAGTGTCTTGCTTTAATCATCATCTTTGTTACCTTGGACACATGTTACAACCGTGTTGCATGTGAACCAAGTAAAGGGAGTTTCTGTGCAGTAAGACCAGGATTATTCAGTGAATTGCCGACCAGCTTGTTCAGTACTCCCACTACAGTTTATGGACAAAAATGGCAATATGTTTACGCTGTTAGCATATGGTGATGATTTACCAACAACGCCGTTCCCGATGTCAGTGCTGTCTGTTCATCAAATAAGCAAAGCTGGAGTTTTAGCAGGTCAAACAGGCGGGAAAAAAACAATTTCATCACCTCTGTGGGTTTTCAGACTGTAAGCAATCTGTGAGTGGCCATTCGTTCCAGAG
Organism: Ilyophis sp. 1 JC-2022; assembly: GCA_022702515.1. Lineage (NCBI taxonomy): Eukaryota > Metazoa > Chordata > Actinopteri > Anguilliformes > Synaphobranchidae > Ilyophis > Ilyophis sp. 1 JC-2022. The sequence goes on along the minus strand of CM040395.1, from coordinate 65,015,710 downwards.
AGCTTGTTTTATACAAGCAATATGAAATATGAGAATACAAACTGTAAATTTATGTGAAATATTATTAAATATGAAAATAATTTTCCATTTTGCTGAGGTATGCCTTCTAGACTCCTGGAGGTCTGGGAACTCCGACCATAGATATTCGTGATTCAAGTTCATGTTGTTGATGATCAAACGGGGAAATACATTTATACTGTTAACATTTTCAAAACCATTCAGGACGCTGCTGTTACGTCCCCCCGCGGTTATCTCGCTCCGATTGAGACTGGGTGGGGAGGGGCGACAGGCCGTGAAATCGAGAGTGAATCGAGACTTGGGCGACCGCGCTGCAGGGACTGTCCGCGAGAGAGCTACCGCGGGGCCTGACGTGGGAGCGCGCGCGCTTACCTCAGGGGAGCAGTTGGGGGGAAGCCAGGGGGGCACGAGCGAACGGTGCCAGCTCGAGTTGGTTCCGTTCGCGCTGGTGCTGGAAGCATTCGGATGTGCTAATAAACTTGTTATGAATACGACATGATTAGATAGGCCTAGTCTATGATTTTGAGAAATGATGGAAGACTATCACAAAGCTTTAAAAAAAGGCAAGGCTTGAAAAAACAAGGTGCTAATGAGAGATTAGCTGGTCATACAGTAGTATTAACGGACTATTATATAGTTTAGGCCTATTACTTGGCCAATATGTAAAGTTAATAAAAAACGACTTATTCTGGTGTCGGGAAAAAAATACATGCAGTGCAGTAGTGAGTGTTTTTTTAAAAACCCTTTAATTTAAATATCTACCCAACCTGACGCTACGTTGCGATGCAAATCTGGTTAAAGTTAAATGTTGGCGCCCGTTCTGGTGAAGACAGGGTATAGCTGGAACTGTTGAATATTCCCAGCAGAATTCTAATATTAGCACTGCAAAGAAACAAAGAAAGAGCAAATAAATAATTTTGTTGTTAATGTATTATTATTATTAGTAGTAGTAGTAGTTGTAGTAGTAGTATAGTAGTTGTTGTAGTAGTAGCCTAGTAATAGTAGTAGTTGTGGTGATAATAATAATAAATAGCCGTAGTTTTATGCAGCTGTGTACTTTAATATAAAGGTACGTTCCCAGAATCAGTAGAGCGAATTCTGTACTTCTGACTTTGCATTTCAAACTATCTCATAAAACAATGATTTTGAAACTTATTTCAACCTTGAGTATTTCAGCATGGTAGCCTATATATACAGTATTTCTTAATTTACCAGATTTTTCCCACAAATAATTTATTTTAGATGTCTTACAGGAGTAGACGTACAATCATGAATATTCGGAAAAGAAGACGCGATTAATCCCAGCGAATGTAGAATAGTGCACGAGCCTATACTTAATCGTTCTTCCTCCTGGCTATGGAGTTACTTTAAGCTCCTTTTCAATGTAAAAATGTACTTACTATAGCCTATGCAAAGTTTAAGACCAAATCAATAAATAATTTTTTTTAGACCAAACACAGTTAATATATTTTAGTGTATATTATATAATGTCATAACATAATAGTGTATATTTTCACATGATGTAGCAATGCTCTTAAAAAACGTAAATTATAACACGGAGAGAGGCATCGAAATATAGGCCAATGAATGATTATAAAATGGTAGATCAGTAGCTGAATTTAATACATTTTTATGAAAATGTTACGGTGAGTTTTAGATTTGTGACAAGGCATGCATATTTAAAAATAAATAAAAATAACTCGCATTTTAAATCGCATTGAAATGTGTGATGCAAAAAAAATACGATGAATAGATAAAAAATCGATTATAAAGAAACTATTTAAATTTGCTGATGGCTCAAACGTGAAATCTTTTGATTTGACGAATTTGCCAGATTTGAGAGCAGAACTCCGTGTTCCGATGCTAGCTCCAAGCTCGTTACGCCCAACAACTGATCCGAGATCATTTTATCCAACCATAATCCTTCCCTTTGATCTTTATACTTATTAGATTACAGATTTGTGATCCTCATCTGTGTTTAACAATGTTAACTTGTCGTGTCCCTAAATGGTCAGATTAGCCTAATGTGGCTATACTGTATATGCCCTCGAACTGAGTTCGTTTCAAAACGCATAAAACGCCTGGTCTGGTCCTAATTGAGGCAAGCCTTTATTTTACACAACAAATATGTGAATGTTTACATTTCTTCTCGGAGCCCCATCATATAGTAAAGCTAATGTATATAAAATGATCTAGCCTACTGTAATCTTGATTTGGATTAATAATAACAAGCGTATATGTTTATTATGAAATTATTATATTAATTTAGTTGACTATTAATACAATATTTCGGTGTGAATAATTTGCAATTCAGTTCTCATTGATCACCTTGAAAATAAAAATAAAAAGATTAAATGGTAACTGTACACCTGTTTGTCTTTCAGACTGGTTATTTTTGGTTAAATATTCGTTTATATAGGCTACTTTCCCCAGTCTGCATCCAACGGTGCAATAGAAGTTGTTCCCACATTCTAGAACGCCTGTCCGCTTTTTACATTAATCCCTCAGATGTGAGATGCCATTAACCCTTTGAACAATAGATTGCAGTGTTCTAGAATTCCATTGCTTGTTACATCGGCATTAGAGTGTTCAGTTAAGAACACTCTAACCACATATTTCTGATGTTATACCTTAAAGGGTTACATAAATTCTCACGTGACAACAGAAAACTGTAAATAGGGGCCACTGCAAATAGGTGCACGTGGTGAGAATTTGTGTAACAGTGACGAAGAAAGGTGATCTGACAGAGGGCAATAAATTAAAGGAAATAATTGATTTGGTTATTGTGACCACGAGAAACGCGCGACAAAAAATGGACAGAACGTGGCAAGCCATACGAATCGCACATTAAGTAACAGGGGCGCGGAAGGGAGAGGAGGAGAAAAAAGATTATTAATTACAGTCTTCAAATGCAGATCCGCTTGCACGCGAGAGCGAACGCACGGGATTAATTATGTCTAGGCAGCGTGGTGCCTGCACGCGTACTCCGTCGAATTTCCCCATGTGCGATCTGAGGCGCCGTCTTCTGGAACCTCGAGACATAACCGCTGTTATTGCAGTTTTGGAATGACGTAAACCCAAAGCAACACATTGAGCGTCAAATCAATGGCACGGAAACATGAACACGCACAGTAACTCAGGGCCGTTTATGTGTTTGGAAAAAATATATATATATTGCTGCGGTGCGTTTACGTTTATGTGGTCGTTCTACTGATTATACCACGCGACGCCTTTTTAAGCAAAGGTTTACCAAATTGAACATTGCCCTGTTATTGTGTTGCTGAAATTGTGGCAGGCTGCTTTTAAAATAAAATTTTTGTTGTTTAAAACTCTGGAAGTCGTGTGTCGTGAAATCATGTATTCTACAGACTGTCTACCCGTAGGCTACATGGAACACACATATTGGAGTATTAACCCTTTCGTCTGGGGATTCTGCCTGTGCTTCCCAAACCTCCATACGGCTTTTCTGCATCTAATCGCTCATTAATCCAGACCTCGTTGCGCTATTCTACCCTGGAATATACAGTCCGTTTCACATTGAGTGTTGGGATTTAAAATGTGTTAATATGGCCTTTATAGTGCAATGTGAACCGAAATTTAACGAGTTTTCGAACCGGCCACTTAAAACGGTGTAAATTATTTTTAAATACCCATTGATCATGGGTTTGGATTATTGCAATTGATTAAGGAAATCACGCATTAGTCTTGAGTAGGCCTACGTGAGACTGGGGTTCAATATAAAATTGTAAAATGCCTGGATTCTTGTGTGCCTTACTTTTCCGGGGCACGGTTTAATTATTCATTCTTATGGATTTTAGAACGATCTAATTAGATTACTGAGCTGCAAATTATTTAAAAGTTTCTTACAAACCACATGCCGGCCCCTCAGGGTAGGTTGTTAAAGGGGCTGTCAGTCGTATCTCTTCAGAAAATTCCGACAGTGTCTTCAAAGGCCTTGACTCCCTGCATACTCCCGAAATGTGGTAATCATATAATCCTATATACACTTCACAATATAAACAGATAAATATGCTATACTACCATTTTAATATGAAACTGTACAAATAGCTTTTTTTGCGATTTCCACACACACACACACACACGTGTGTGTGTGTGTGTGTGTGTGTGTGTGTGTGTGATTTCCCAGAAACAACTCAAGAATCGTTAATTATATTTATATTATCCTATAATCCCACATGCGACTCGTTATCTCGAAGATGAAAACGATGACAGGTGCAACCTTTTTTAGGCCAATCTCCTGCTTAGCATCTCTCAATAAAGACACCGTTCCCTTACAAGCGTTCACCCCATAGAACTTCTGCGTGCGAACAGGGAACCTCATTAAGGGGCCGGTCGTTTGACGCCTTTTCCTTGAGAACCGCACTTCTCGTTCAATTCAGCATAGACGGTCCAAACTGCATGACCTTAACTCCGAAAGGGGCAAGGTCTCCGAATGCACGCGCAAGATAGGAATGCCTTGTTTTTTTTCTCTCTCTCCCAGCCTAACAAAGATCTTTTGTTTTATGTCTTTTATGCACGCGCATTCTAGAGGTCCTATTCCTCGTTTACGGTCATTACCTCGAGCTAGGGACCCAATTAAGAAGAAATAAAAATGTTAAAGAACACTTTGTGTCCGTGCACCGCCTCGACACTCGTTTGTGCCTCTGCCATGCCGGCCTGAAACGCTGCGGTTATTTTCGAGGCAGTAATTAGGACCGTCCATTGGCGTGAGATGGGCAAGAGCGATCTGCCGTCATTCAGAAACCAACAAACATGGCCACCAAATCAACCAAACCCCGAGGCCTTTTAGAATGCACAAACATTGCACGAAATCTCCTCAAATTGTGTTCAAATTGAAATTTCCACACAGTCAGTCAAATTAAAACTCAAAATAAATGAAATGTGATTGAGATAATTTCATTGAGTTTCATCACCATCATCACCATCATCATCATCATCATCATCTGTCTCCCTCGTTCTCCCTCTTTCTCTCAACCATGTCTCTTGGGGTTCAAAAGTTTTATCGCAATATTAAGGCATGTGAGTACGAATCGCATATCTGAAAACGTATTGTGGATTCTACATGAAACAATAATCGTGTTAATAGTATTAGAAACGCCAGGTGGGTGTTGCTGCCAAATTTAATTATGTCCAGCGAATAATCTATCCCTTAAAAAAATAACAACTGGTAATTTCTTTCAGAGTACTGTATACAGTCAACATCAGTCACAGCTTTCATTTTACTATCATTATAATTACAACTAATTGGTTAAAAGCATAATTATTGTAAATATGAAATTAAATAGTCCATTCATCAAAAATTATAATTACAAATAATTGGCTAATAATTAAGAACTGACACACAGTACATACACAGTCAAATGTCCAGTGTTAATTCAACTCTAACAGAGTACATATGAGTCAAATAGGGACCATATGTACTGTGTAAGAGTTGATTTAACACTAATAGTTTTACTGTGTTATAAAACCATCACCTCTTGAGTCATGGGGAAATACAAGTAAACAAGTTCTACATGAGAAAAAAACATCAAGGTATTGATTGATTGCATATGAAATAAACTCGTAAATGTAATGCTGTGCAAGCGGTTTGTTGTATGAAACGTATTGTAGTATACAATTGAAATAATACAAAAAGAGAGACAACAGCGATGATTTTTAATAGCCCATGTGTCCTACAGGTATGAAGCTGAATTTAAGTGATTTGCATAGCCTATTTTAAAGTATATTTATTGTTATTATTATTATTATTATTATTATTATTATTAATAATGATAATAATAACAATACTACTACTAATAATAGTAATAATAGTAGTGGATCAAAAGCCACAATATTTGTATTCATTCTAATCATTGTTGTTGTATATAATATATATTCTGTTAAAAATAATTATGTAATGACTGGTCAAGTACACTGTACACTTGTAGTTCATGTGGCGCAGTAACAGTTAATTATAATGATGGTGTCATAATAATAATAATAATAATAATAATAATAACTACATTCAGTTTTATATTGAAGAAATTACACTTAAGTGGATTACTTTACATGGACAGAATTATACGACCAGAACATCATGGACAGTATGTATACTCCTAATCATAACCAATTAATTAATAAACGTATGGTAGTCATGGTGATGATGATGATTATATTATTATACAATCTATCAATTAAACAATTGATTCTATGATATGAATTACAGGTATTATGATATAGCTTATATATCATTTTAAAGATAAGAATTATTGTTTTTTATTTTGGGTTTTTTTGAGTGGCAAACTGGAAAAACTGTCCAGAATTAATCCCCTGAGTGTATTTAGAGGATGCGTTTGTCGTGTCACTTAAAACAAATAAAACAAAGGCATCAAAGTAACATTCCCTTAACATTAACCTATAAATTGCCATACATTTCGTTAAACATATTAGTTCAGTTGACGCGAGGGATAACTTAAGGCATCTAAACTCTGCACAGAGCGAGAGCGTGCTGGCAGTCCACGAGGGTGGAATGGGCTCTTGGGCCGGACGGGAACCACGAGACACTCGGCGCATGTACAGTAGGCCTCCTTGTGAGCTGAGGGGTATCTAATGAGAGACGACAAGTGGCTGATGGGTCGGTGATGGGTAATTGGCACAGAATCGTGGGAAACCGTAAACAAACAGCTGCCATTGGCATTTTGTTGTTTCCCTCGCCCATTTCCCATGAATAGACGCCTACATGGGGCGGACTGGCAGCTGGGAGCGGCAGGGCTTTTGTGTACAAGAGGCTGCGGGATTAGTCTGTTTTAAAAACCATTGCGCGCGAATTATGACAAAAAAAAAAAAAAAGTAAGAAATTTCAAAACATCGCAACAGCTACAGCTGGCATCCTTCTTTTTTAAGGGCACACATGCACCATTGGAACTATTTTGGCGCAAATATTTTGTTTGAGCACAGAAGATATCTTACCCTGTAATTAAACCTTTGTTTTAGTGTTGTTTCCGTTTGCAAGGAAAGACATAGGCCAACGTGCATTTCGTGTGGAATAAAGTCCCCCATTTTGTTTAGTTATTTGTAAAATACTACTACTATCTCAATAATAATAATCATAATAATCATAATAATCATAATAATGAAAAGAATCATTGTCCTCGTGCTGCTGTAAGTCATTAATATTGTAATGCCATTGATGTTATATTGTCTAATGACGAGTAAGATTTATTGTTCTTATCTTTTCTAGCTATATTATAAGCTAATTTAGCTACACCAGAGTCTTAGCATTCAGCTATATATACCGGTACGTGTGCACTGTGGACAGGATCAACTGTATATCGCTGTATTTCCGGTAAGGGCGGACATCAAGGGGACTGTATCTTTTTAAGGCTACGTGCTCATGTCAGTCGAAGCTAAATCCATAAACCATCAATCACTTCATAATCCTTAATCTTGGTCATGAAGCTTTGGTTCGCAACACGTATAAGGGTGTTCATGAACACGACGATTATGTTGATGATGATTATTATTATTATTAGTAGTAGTAGTAGTAGTCGCTGCCAACATTATGCTCATATTTGAAAGTTGCAATTGTTCTTATTTTAAAGTTCTTTCAACGGTACGTGCCGCGTTCTTGCTTTCGTCGATATAGGCCTATATGTTTTCTGTTGTTGGCATACGCTCTGTTTAACTGAATGCAGAATTATTAATCATTACTTTAATAAGAATCGATACAGTCCTCTATTTCACACATTAGTCCCGCATGCAGGCCTAGTTATTCCGTTAGTAGGCTATGCGAATTGAGTAAGAAGGCCGTTGCTAATTCCGAACTGATGTCTTTCATTGGTGGTGACGTATAGCGCGAGGCCTTTTGCTCTAGTGTTTGTAGCACGTGCATTGCACTCTCCTCGCTTTACGCGCTTAAGAACTTCAGTATTGCTTCTATTATATTTTTTTGTAATTTTTCAGATTAATTCATAATTTAATCTATTTTATTCATTTAAAATAATTCGTTTCTTCAGCATTGTTTGAAATTATTAACTTTGGTACCTAATCTGGGGGGAAATCGCGAAGCAGGTGTTGCACATGAAACATTTATAAAGGCTTAAATTCTTACTTAACCTCTTATACGTAAGTAAAAAAAAATGTGCTGGCTTGTGTGCTTGCCGGCGCCCGATACCCTGAGGGCAGGCAGGCGTTTATACCTTTGCTGGAGGTTAACAATTAATAAACGCCGGGGTCAAGTGATCGTGTCGCCCTGGACAAACGGAGTTTTTGAACGGCGCTGCAGGCGGTTACACCCCGTGCTTTTGTTATCGGTTCTATTCCTCTCAAAGTGATGGGGAATGTCAAGTAAATACAAGGAGCACTAATGGGGAGAGCCAAGGTCTATACCTACCAAACCTACACGCAATTAAGTCCAATGCACAGCCAAAGACTGGCGTAGAGAAAGAGAGAGGAAGAAAGAAAGACGATTCACATGCGTTTTTCTTTTCTTTTTTAAATAAAGATAATTGAAGCCTGTTGGTCGCACGTTTGCCCCTCTCACCTGATGCTCGTCAAACTCTAGGGCTATATCTCAAGTAAAAAAAATAAGCTGATTACAGCATGTATGGGACAATCATGCGTGCAGCATTCAAATACAGAAACAGTAAAACTTGTTTAAATGTAGGACATGCTCTCTCACACTAATCAGCCATGGAATTCAAAATTGACATATTTTTAATATTAGTAATTGTAGGTATAGGTATATCTTTGGACGCCGTCAACTGTTTAATGAACCACAAACATCACCGTGAAGAGGTTCCAACCTTTCCTGTTTCTTAAATGGGAACATTTAAGCTATAGCCTAATAACTTTTAGGCAAAATATTGGTGGTTATGGGACCCTTTCTGAACGATAAACATACAATCGCACATTTCAGTCTGCATGAGAAATAGGCCTACCTGTAATTAACAGAGGGGGGCAGTTACAGAACGCCAGTTGTTATATTCACAACTCTCACCGTGGGAAGCATTCTCTTTATAAGAGTGAAACGCAAAGAAGATTCCGGTGTTGTTTTAATTCGGAATACAAAATAGCTTACAGCCGTTTTTACAAGTTTTTTAATATTGTGGAAATTCTCTGACCATATATAGGCCTACTTATTAATATTACAATATAAAAATGGCCGATATATCTGACTCAACCACGGAGCGCTTTGATTAGGTTATTATATGAAGAGCGACATATCCTTTGGTATTTAGCCAAATATGTCCTGCTAAAAGTCTATATATTCAAGGCGATTTACACAATCCGTGGTAGAAGTCAGTTCCCCGAAAACACACTGAGGTGATCTCATATAAATGGCTCAAATGCTTCACGAGATAATAAAGTTTTCATTGCGTTCTAACAGTGGTCCCAGGGGGCCAGTGATTCCACGGTGGCTTCCCTCGCGCGTGCTGTATTCACTGGAGTCAGACAAATGGTTACACACCACATTGAACAAGGCAAACATTTTTCACTTTAGAACGTGCCGGTATTTGTAAAAATGCTCATTTTATGCAGTATAATATGTCATGTGTAAGTATACTCAATGTCATAACACTAGTTTTTATCCTATTCGATTCGGAGGCCTTACTTCCTCGCAAGTCACATAATTATAACGAGGAAAAACCATTCGTGTCACGAGAGGCGCTTGCGTGCCTAATTCATTTTCACTTTCTTTTGGACTGCTTTCACATAGCTCCCCCCGCCGCTGGACTTAATTAGCACCGTGTAACGGGAGCGTCTCCTTCTGCAAGTTGGAGGGTCATTAGATCGCTTGAATTGACCTCATTCCCCACCTGCTCCGACAAAGCCGCTGACCCGCTGGGAGACAACCCCCAAACTTAACCTCGCGCCCCAGGCAGTGACATTGAGAATTTCGTCTCTCACACTTTCACTTATAGGCCTTCACTTAAAATCACACATACCTGTCATTTATGTATTTTTTTTACACCTAAACTCTTACAAGAACACCGTTTGAGTTCACTGCACTAGCGGCCCAATGACGCCACAGGTTCCCTTTATGCATACACAGTTACACCATTTTTAAATAAATGTTTCTGGTCCATTTTTAAATGGCATTAAAAGGGAAAAAACCATGTTGTTGCTCACTGTTGAAACATTCAACAAACTAAATCGAGTCGCAAAAGGCATTAAGAGGCTCGTTTCAAGGGCTTGCTAGCCTACCTGTGTCAACCACATTAAGACCTGTGCATTGAGCACTAGGTACACCTGTCATGCGTGCGTGTTCTTGTTGAGCAGAAAAATATTGTGTCAGAATAATTTGGCCTTGTTATTACTCTGAAGATTGAAACCATGACCGAGCATGATACTTTCACCCCTTTGAGGGTGCATACGTCGTCAAAAAGTTTTTGAGTGGCCGACTTTTTTCTCACAAATGGGGGCACTTAAAATCCCTGATTGAAACCTTTATTTCCGGGGTTTTGTTGAGGGCATTCAGGAGCACACTCATCCACAAATCTCAGGAAGTAAACCGGAAGTAAAAACTACAACTTGTAGTACAAGGGCGGGACATACTGTATTTACAAACTACTTCCTCACTAGTTTGGAAAGAGTTTTTCAGGATTTTATTTCGCACACTGCTTGCACAGTGTGGGGAGAGGGGACATTGTAAACAGGGGTCTGAGTAGACAGGGGACAGGCACAGTTATTAAGTACACTCAACGTTAAGTACACTCAACATTAAGTACACTCAATGTGAAAGCAGGGGGAGGTACATAACTTACACACTGCCAGTTTGTAGCAGAGGCACACAGTAGGCTTTGGTTTGCCTGAGTATACTGAACATAAGTCAGCTAAATAACCCATCTTCAGTGAGAAGGCAACTGGTAACCTGGGTTGTCCCAGGGGGTATATGACAAAGCAGGATTACAGAGTTAGCTGGATAACTGCACTGAGTAAGAGAAGCAGGATTACTGAGTTAGCTGGATAACTGCACTGAGTAAGAGAAGCAGGATTACTGAGTTAGCTGGATAACTGCACTGAGTAAGAGAAGCAGGATTACTGAGTTAGCTGGATAACTGCACTGAGTAAAGGGACAGCTCTTTTTGCTTCAGTCCTTGTTCCAGATTCGGGTGGTTCTAGGTTTTACTTTGTGCAGTTATCCAGCTAACTCAGTAATCCTGCTTTGTGAAATATCCCTCAGCTTGTGCATCTTTTAACATGTGAAATAGTCCCTGGCTTGTGCATCTTTTAACATGTGAAATAGTCCCTGGCTTGCAGAGGGCACATGGAGCAGCTCTGTGTGTGTGTGTGTGTGTGTGTGTGTGTGTGTGTGTATGTATGTGTGTGTGTGTGTATGTTTGCGTGTGCGTGTGCTTCATGTGTGTTTCATAGCGTCGGCTCAGGAGCGTGCCTGTTTCAAACTGGCAGGAAAAAAGGCTGGTTCCTCTGCATTGTGAGTCTTTGTGCTTATTGGTTCTCAAAGGCTCGTCATCATCCGAGGGCATCTGTGCGTCGCAGGAAGCGTCACAGGAAGCTAAGCCACGTCGCAGAGGGCTGCGCCTCGCTCAGTCACGGTAGCCCTGAAATAAAATGTTTAAGATGGCCAGCCTCCCCACGCCTCCCACAGCTTCCAAAGGTATAAAATGAGTGTAAGACCGAAATGATACCTTACTGGTAGAAAACAGGGAGGTGCTCGACCAATCACAGAGTACGTAAGTAACAAGCAGCAACATTGATGGCGATTGGTGGATACTTTTTTGGCTATATTTCTTGGATCTTATTCTTCTCATTGAATTAAACGTCATTTGCGATCCTAATCCTCAGCTCTGCATGTGCCCAGGAAATAACTCAGATGTGGGCATAATTTCAGATTCCTGGTTGTTTTTGGATGAAATTCAAGGTTGTGAATGGGTTGCAGAATTTGTGACTGTGCGCGTTGTAAGTCACAAAAGCTAAGGGCCCAGATTAGTGTGCTAATACTATTGTAGATTGATCAAATTCCCAAGGCATTGATGCGAATTCTGGACCCAACGGTTGAACATGTACGACACTTGAAGATGAATCAATGTGGAACACCCTGGAAAATGGATTTGAATTAAGAGCACATAAATAATGTTATTGTATACTGATGAAATATATTGCAGCCAAAAGGCATTGAAATTTCCCATAACTTGGTTTACTTTACCTCCACAATGAATATTAATTTGGCTTGATTTTCCTGTGCCTGGTAATTAGATTAGATGTACATATGAGCACGATAGCACTGGTATTTACTGTTCTGGGTTAGATTCGGGTTAGAGCAGCTGAGATAGCCCTCCAGAGATATCAACTAAAAACACTCGATCACAAAAAAGAGAAGAAAAAAACAAAACAAGACGAGCGCCTCTTTTTCCATGACTTTGACTCAGTAGCGCCACCTACCGGCGCGTACGTTTAAGCGCACGCACGTGCTTCAAAACATGAATTGTGCGGCCGTGCGCTGCTCCGTTCGCTCTCCCCCGAAAACGATAACATGGCACACGCCGCACACAGTGCATATGTCGGGTCTGGTTTTAAAATGTATTTATTTTTTTATTCCCAGCGCACCTGGCCCATATTTCCTCGTGATCGCTGGCAATCCCCGGGCCATGTCCAGATGCCACTTCACCACAGCGTATCCTTCCGCCACATCCAGGAAGGCAGTGAAACATGAAAAAGTAGTCCATCTGCCCTCCCCTTCTTTTTTTTTCTCTCCCCCATTCTCACCATCCACCTCCCCCCCTTTTCTTCTGCCCGCTACCCCCTTAATTAGCATGCAGTGCCGGCACTGGCACTGCCTCTGGTCCTTTTTCATTTTTCCCTAAGACAAAGCAGCATTGTACCGGGTCCTCTTGTTTTAATCGTCACCATCCCAGGAAGTAGGATCGCACGGTGTGTGTGTGTGTGTGTGTGTGTCGTTGTTTTACAACAAGAATTTGAGGTTGGGGTGGGAGGGGGTTTATAGACGATGGGGGTTGAGAGAAGGAAAAAGGGGGGAACAGCGATGGTGTCGTTTTGTTTCGTTCATGCAAATTGGCATCGGAAAGAGATGCCGAGCTCACAAAGGCTGTTTGTTATTTAGGGGAGGGGGGTTAGGGGGGTTAGGGCGGTGGGATTGGGGTGAGATTGGGGGGGCTGTGGGGAGAGGACACCGACGGAATTCCCATCAGCTGCTGTGCCCTGAATTTTGGTCGTTTTTATGTTGTCGTTTTTTGTTTCCGAACACCCCCCCCCCCCCCCCCCTCCCCCACTTCGCCTTTTCATGTTGCCATTTTTCCCTTCTCCCTCGCTCCTCCAGTCCTGTTGTTCGTTTAGCTGTGATTTGTTGCTCGTTAATTAAGACCCCCTACCCCCCTCCTCTCTGTACCCCCCCCAACCACAGTCGGTCGATATTTTTTCTTTTGGCTTTTTGCTTTCCCCCCAAACAGGGGATGATCTAATATGCAGGATAATCAGGAGAGTTCATTTCATTCTGTTTGGGGGGGGGGGGGGGGTGAATATTGCTCCATCAATGTACATTTTTTTTCTTCTGCATTATAACACGACTCTTTCAACCTTAATGTTTTTTACACCAACGCAGGTCTTTTTTTTCTTATACACCAACGCAGGTCTGTCCAACCTGTATTTCTTGGGTCTTGTGGACCACATTGCTGCAATGCCACTGATTTGGCTGTAGATTTATTTGCCTGTAGCTCTTGTGTCAGGCTTTCTAGCCGTGTTTCATTCTTTAAGTGGCTTTCGCTAAAAACCATCTGTTAAATAAGCGATCTAATTGGATATTGTGTCATCTCATCTATTAAGACCATTAACCCTTTAAGGTGTAGGATCACAGAACATGTGATTAGAATGTTCTTAACTGAACATTCTAATGCTGATGTAACAATCACTACTGGTAACTGAAAGCAATGGAGTTCTAGAACACTGACTTAGAATTTAAAAAAACATTCAACCGACTCGTCAAAGAGGGGTTAAGGTGTGTGATTGGTTGTATATTTTATATTTGCATACCATGACTTCCTGATGTTTGTGACCCAACTACATCAAAATACTCTTGATATCTTATATTAAGATACTCTTGCAAGCAATACTATAACCTCTATGCATTTGAATGGATCTCTGTGGGAATTGGGGGGTAGGACTAGATTAAGCTGTAAATTACACTGGAACAGTATGGAACACATGGTTTGCTAAATGGCTGTAAGTCATCAAGGGTCTGAGGTATCAACGAGCCTCAAACCATCACTCTGCTGCCAGATATGCAGTAGATATGGATGGATCACTTTAAGGGTTGTTTCTCCTGAATTATTTTTCCATAGAGTTCAATAGAAAAATGAGTCAGGAGAGTCAGCGACATTTTTCGACAAGGGCCTGGAGTTCCCCCATTGAGAATGTGCGTCTCAATTAGCATAGCCACCTTCCGCTAACCCTGGCCCTGACGGCCTACATGCTCAGGGGACAGAGGGAGACTCAATTAAAAACCCATGAATGCTGACCTCACTTGACCTCTCCAGCCACTGGGGTCAAGCCCCCCGGAGAGGGGAACCCCTCCTTCCGTATATTTTAGAGGCCGCAGCGACACTGAAGGAAAGGCAGCGGCCCTCCTCTCTCTGTCTCTGTCGTGTTCCTCCTTTTCTTCCTCGTTCCCGGGTAATGGGAGCCGTGCTCTCCTGCTGTTTAAAAAAATAATAAATACATAGAATAATAATAATAATAATGGCACTTTTACAGAAATATTTACATGCAGAACTCATGTAATTTTGGACAGATGATCATAAAGATAATAATAAGAAGAACTGTATTTGTTAAATTTTTCTGACTTTTTCAGCTTTATTGGACAGCGCATTGTAGAGAGACAGGAAGAATGGGGAGCGGGTGAGAGAGAGTGTGAGTGAGAGTGAGAGTGAGAGTGAGAGTGAGTGAGAGTGAGAGTGAGAGTGAGAGTGAGAGTGAGTGTGTGTGTGAGTGTGAGTGTGAGAGTGTGAGTGTGAGTGTGAGTGTGAGTGTGAGTGTGAGTGTGAGTGTGAGTGAGTGTGTGAGTGTGAGTGTGAGTGTGTGAGAGTGAGTGTGAGTGTGAGTGTGAGTGAGTGTGAGTGTGAGTGTGAGAGTGAGAGTGAGAGTGAGAGTGAGAGTGAGAGTGAGAGTGAGTGAGAGTGAGAGAGTGAGTGAGAGTGAGAGTGTGAGTGTGAGTGAGTGTGTGAGTGTGAGTGTGTGAGAGTGAGTGTGAGTGTGAGTGTGAGTGAGTGTGAGTGTGAGAGTGAGTGTGTGTGAGTGTGTGAGAGTGAGAGTGTGGGAGAGTGTGTGAGAGTGAGTGAGAGTGTGGGAGAGTGAGAGTGTGAGAGTGAGTGTGTGAGAGTGAGAGTGAGAGAGAGTGAGTGTGTGAGAGTGAGTGTGTGAGAGTGAGAGTGTGAGAGTGAGTGTGAGTGAGAGTGAGTGTGAGTGTGAGAGTGAGTGTGAGTGAGTGTGAGTGTGAGTGAGTGAGAGTGAGTGTGTGAGAGTGAGTGTGAGTGAGAGTGTGTGAGTGTGAGAGTGAGAGTGAGTGAGTGTGAGTGTGAGTGTGTGAGAGTGAGTGTGAGTGAGAGTGAGTGTGAGTGTGAGAGTGAGTGTGAGTGAGTGTGAGTGTGAGTGAGTGTGAGTGAGAGTGAGTGTGTGAGAGTGAGTGTGAGTGAGAGTGAGAGTGTGTGAGTGTGAGTGTGAGAGTGTAAGACACGTGTGACAAAGGTCGCGTGGATGGATTCGAGCCGTGGATGGTGCTCTTACAGGCTACGCCACGAGACTCCCCTTTTACAGACATTTGAAATGATTATTCATGACTATAAAGTGCCTGTATGCAAGCCAAGGCAGGCAATACACAAATATAAAAGAAAGGACATTAATAACATTAATAGAGTCAAATAACGATAAGACCAACAATAATAAAAAAACAAACAAATGAACAGCCAGAAAGCAGCTGGATAAGTGCACAGAGTAAAACCCGGAACCATCCCAAGTCTGGAGCACGGACTGAGGTAAGGTTTTTACGCAGTGCAGTGCTCCCACAGGTTAGGTCGAGAGGGAGGTATCATTCAGCCAATTAAAACTCTTTAATAAAGTCCAGATTATTTACAGGCTTATATCCTCACAGCAATGTCAACCATCCAATCAGGAGAGGGCAGCAATGTCCACCATCCAATCAGGAGAGGACATCGGGCTTCTGGGGAGGCAAGGTCACATGTCGCCTCTGACTATTACATCACAGTGGAGACTTCAATGGAACAGGTGAGTGTAAAAACATTCCTTTAAGTTACTGTGGTGTTTTTGCATGATGAGGAGTGTGGCCTTTTAAAACAGGATTGGACCTCCTGATTTAATGGGGTTAACCTGTCAGCCTCTGCACAGATTAACTTGAATGATTTAATAAAAAAAAAATAAAAAAAACAAACAGCAACAATTTATGATCGGATCTCTCATCTTACTCTCTTGGAACTCAAGTGCACATTCAAATGCATCAGAATGCATTTGGAAAAAACGGTAACGTGAAGTACATGAAAGGCAATTCTCCGAGCCCCATCCCGGTACCCATCATCCTCTCCATTTGACCCAGCATGCAGCGGGGTGGCATGAGCCAGCCAGGAGCCAGGCAGAGTCTGGGGAGAGGAAGGCCAGGTCTGGGGGCTTTGTGGGAGTAAAGCTCTAATCCCATTACTGTGGTCCTGAGACGGAGAAAAGCAGGTCCCCACCCCGCCGGCTGCTATTGTCACCGCTAAAGGAGCCCAGGAGGTCACTACAGCAATCCCCGCGCTCCCTTACCGCCAAAGCCCCTTCATCCACCACATTCCTTCCTGGTCTGTCGCCGAGGGGTGGCGTGTTTCTCCTTTTCTCCCTGTAAAAGGAAATCACCCGTTCGCTCCGTAGGGTGATATCCGCAGAGGGGAGGTGAGAGGAGGAGAGGGGAGGAGAGGGGAGGGGAGGTGAGAGGAGGGGGTGGGGGGGCAGACAGAGGGTCACAGGAAGAGAAGAGGATGGCGTGCAGAGGAAGGGCTATTTCAAGGCTGGAAATAAAATCATATGTTTAATATAACTATGAAATCTCACAGTGTAGTTTCTGAAACACCATAGGAATATTATTATTAATAATATATTTTAAATATTATTTGCTGAACAAATGTGTAGGATATATCAGGACCCAGCAGACTTTTTTAGGAACCTTAACGATTAAGTACATTTGCAAGTGAACGCCGTAGCCTGCAAATATTTCTTTGTTTTCTTGTTGATGTTGATTAGAATACTGGGCTTAGATTTAACGTGGTGTGGATCATGGTGCTATGTTTGCAGTAGTTTCGGAGACCGCATATATTAGAATAATTAACATAATCTTGATTATTGTTAATACTTTTTTGCATTTTTAATTGGAGATTTAAGCCTTAAGTGCTCCGGTATTAGTTCCCATTCATTAAGGCATGCTACCCACCTGTCTTGGTTCATGGGAAAGGCCGAATGCGACAGTTCACGCCATCATAGAGCGGGAATCCGGATCACTCCGCCATCGCACACAAACACGCAAAAGAAAGCTTCAGGCGCGGCTAATAACGCCGTATCAAAACAAGCCCCCCGCTTCCCTTCTGTCGTTTGATCCTATAAAAATGAAACTGTGTTAATTACGCGGTGAAGGAAAAAAACCATCTGGATTTTGGGCATTAACCCTTCCGCACCGATCGCGGGCGCCATGAACTATTCATGAGGGGATTAGAACACTCTCTTCGCTCCCTATCAGTTGGAGTTGGGAGATTTTTGGCTTTTGCCAGCGGGAAGCTGGGTTGATGCCGATGTCTCAGAGTCGTCGGTGTTTTTATCCTCTTTGCACGGAGCGTAGCCTAATGATGGAGGGCCTACTGTATTTCAGTCACTCAATGCGTTTTAACAAACGCTCCTCCGCCATACTTAGCGCCAGCCATTTTAATACAATTATTGAAGATGGGGAACGATAATTCCACCACCCGAGTTTGAATAATTAAAACTTTGGCACGAGATTCTGAGTCAGTTTCTCTGTAAGGCGCGTATGACCCCCAACCTTTCAGCACGGCTATGCACGCAAGGGTCGCTGCAATTGTAAATAATAGGAGAGAGAGATATTAGGCGATTTTAGGGTAACAACTTTAGGTATAAAATAAATAAAACCAGCGTAACTTTACCCGTTTATACAATCGTATAATGATAACAGAAAGTGATTCATGAGTAGTAGGTCGGCCTCAACTTTCACCACCTAGACCAGTTCAAACAAGTTGAATAAAACAATGAGTTATTAGGCTGCAAGTGGTCTGAATCAAATGATATATATATATATTTATTTATTTATATATATATATATTTATTTATTTATTTATTTATTTATTTTTGTTACATTAAAATACAAGACATAACGCAGTATCTTATTATCAGTTTTATTCGATGGTATTCCGTGTTTTATGCATTTTGTTTCAGGAAACAAGTGGAGAAATTCCCTTTGTGAGGAGAAAAAACACGAAACGATTATAGAACTGGTGATTCATTTTGAATCAATTTTGTGCCTTCATACCTTCACATAGCCTACTTGGAAAATTTAAATGCAAAATAATAATAATAATAATAACACTTGAAAATGATATAGGCTAGGCTATGTAATAATGAGAATGTTTGTTCCACAAACGGACTATTTTGACACACCATACACTCCATTCCACTTTCGTTATCAATCTCTTGAGATTTATCTAAAACAATAGCGCGCTAGTGCCACCTGGTGGCCGTAAGCGTCAATACAACAATACTCGTTCTGTGAACAATTCGTGATTTTTCCACACCCATGCAGTTTTGCAAACCCAGTCATAAGGCTCAGCCCAAATTTCTGGAGAGAAACGTTTAAATCTCAATAACGCCTAAAATGGCAACCTCACTGGCTGAAAGACACCCCCCTCAATCAAAAAACACAGTTGAGTCAATAATACATATTTTTTCATATGTGAATGTCTGAAATGGGAAAAAAAATCTCAACACCAGTCAGGTTACCCCTACTACACATAATGTACCGGTTGCTTGACTCCTAATTACAGTGATTCGTTTGCTTTGACAGGCTACTAAGGACAAACATTAGTAATGTAATGCTGCCACCCTGTGGTTATACTTTGTATTGCATGATACACTACAGACTCCAATCACGTGTTGCCATCCATGACAACCATACAGTTCTGTGATGTCTACTCAGCAGTCAGTCAGCCACCTTATGGTGCGAGCTGCTGTAGCTATATTACATCGATAAAATTAGTTTTTTAAGCATATTTTCAGCTTTTATGGCATGTCACAATTAAATATGGGGAAACTAGTCTAGCAATAAACTACATTGTATTTAATCATTAGTCAAAATATGCTCAAGGAATATTATTATTTAGACAGTATATTTTGGAACATTTTTCCCAGGATAAGGGTGCATATTTATGCGTTTGTCCTTTTTTAGTTCAAAGTGAGCTGTCTTTATTATACTACAGCGGGGGGAATCCTGCTGTGCATTTGATATCCATGAGATTTATGAGGAATAGTTTATAGTTTGGAAGCTTTGAAATATGATTGTGTTGACAGTTATGCTCCTGTCACTCTTTTTGACATTTTTGTGGATTGTTGAGTTGGGGGAGTTTTGAGGGCAGTCCTCTCTGTCTTCAAGTAAGAACTTGAGACACAACAGGGTTTGCAGCAGCAGCAAAAAAAAAAGAAAGAAAAAAGCAGGCAGGGAGCTTGGAGAGGAGACCCCGATTAGGCGCTGACTGCCGCCGTATCGGTGTGGGGGGGTAACGTGCGGCTACGTTCTAATCCAAGGCGCATTCGGACTCGAAGGCTGAACGACTGGCCCTCCGCGCGTTCTTTTTTTTCCCTCCACCGGCCTGGAGTGTCAATTTACCCCGCGTTTATCAACCCGGTGATTACGTGGCCTGCCGGCGTGAAGAGTTCAGTTGTGACTCGCCGCTCGCGCAAAGAACTCCGTCACTAATGTGTTCTGAAGGCTTTCGTATTTGACGCCCGCCCCGCTCTTACAGTGGTGCACTTAGCGAACTTCCCGCCGGTTCCTGATTGCTGTACTTTCGATTCTGTTCTTTATCGCGGGTGCTGATTGCGCGGGTGTTGATGGACTGTACCTTACTGTGTGTGTGTGTGTGTGTGTGTGTGTGTGTGTGTTAATGTGCATGGGGGTGGGGGTTGTTCTGCAATGAGGGATGGTGGGGGTGGATTTGTTGGCTGCGTTGCTATGGATACAAAGCGTTGCTAGGCAGCAGGTGGGATGCTATGAAACTCGGAACGAAGGGTCACTGCAGAGAGAGGGATACACACCCACATACCTTTCTGCTGGACTGATACAAGTACAGAGAAACAGAGAGGGACTGAAAGAATGAGAGAGGGAGACATGGTAGGAAAGAGAAAAAGAAAGGGATAAAGAGGGATGATGAGATTGTGGGGTGGGGAGGTAAATTATGGCAGTTTAACAGTCCAAAGAAAAGAATGAATTGATTCAGAACGTGAGAGGGAAGAGCAGAGAGACTTGTCGCATTCTTGAGATTAGTCTCAATTTAAAGGACAGTGGCACTTGAGCTCTGTCCACTTCGCTCTGCCTGGAGTCGGCCCGGAGTTTATGCAGCTCTGCAGTTAGCACCCACTGCAGGCCTTCCCAGAACCCACCTGGCTCACCTGTGCCTAGATGGGACACAGCGGGAGAGCCGGTGAGGGTTGGAGTGTGTGGCTGGGGTCTGCAGTGACTGAACAAGGGCTTGTGTGTCTGTGTGTGTGTGTGTGTGTGTGTGTGTGTGCGCGCGTCTGTGTGTGTGTGCATGTGTGTCTGTGTGTCTGTGTGTGTGTGTGTGTCTGTGTGTGCGCGCGCGCGCGCGTCTGTGTGTGTGTGTGTATGTGTGTCTGTGTGTATGTGTGTGTGTGTCAGTGTGTTTGTGTGTGTGTTGTGTGTGTGTGTGTGTGTGTGTGATATAGTGTGTGTGTGTGTGGTATAGTGTGTGTGTGTGTGTGTGTACATGACAGGACAGGTTGCTGAAGAGCAGAACTGCAGGGTCTGAATGCTTAATTGCTGTTGGCAGAGGGCAGGGGATTACAGCACAGCTTAGAAAATCACATCAGGCAAAGTAAGCAGCTTTTCCCTGCAACATATGCACACACACACACACACACACACACACATACATGTACACACATGTACACACACACACACACACACACACACACACACACATGTACACACATGTACACACACACACACACACACACACGTACACACACACACGTAAAAGCACTAATATACAAACACATGTGAGTATGTACTATGCTCATATCTGTAGGCATTGGAAAGAGCGATCCTGTTACATAAACCACTGCAGGGCTGCGTTGTCCAATGTTTCCCAAAGAACATGAGGCCACAGGAGGCTGGTGGGTGTGGCACAGGTGTGGGGGCTGGGGGCGTGGCACGGGCGTGGGGGCTGGGGGCGTGGCATGGCTGGCGGGTGTGGCACGGGTGTGGGGGCCAGGGGGGTGTGGCACGAGCCTGATAGTCCCATAGCCCAATAGTCCAATAATGTCACTGATTGGCCAGAGATCCCACTCACCCGGTCGGTGTCCCTGGTTTAAATCAGTCCCTGATTGGAGGGGAGGAATTAATGCTCATGTCTTTGTAGGCATTGGAAAGAGCTACAGGAAGAACGGGGCTGTCGTCGCCTCGGTAACCGGGTTGCGCCAAAAACATGCTTGTGGGGAGGTTATTTTCTGCTCACAAGGTCACTCTTTAAGGTCACACGGTCACTGTTCAAGATCACATGCAGGTGGGGGCAGTCCTTGGTACTGTACTGCTTTTTAAATGAGTGAGAGTTCCCTTGTATGAGTACCAAGGCTGAGGGACCCCAATTTTGGTTGTCAGCTGGCTCTGGCATTTGGGGGACCCCTTAGCTGGTTCTGGCATTTGGGGGACCCCTGGATTGTGTACCCATTTCGGGATGCTATGTTTCGACTATGGTTCCAATCTGCCGGTTTTGGAAGGGCCCTTATTTTGGACTCTCTGGGAGTTTGTAGACCTCTGGTTTTGGCTGCAGTCCCTCTCTAGGAGTTTTGGAAACCTGGGTTTGGGCTGTAGGCCTCACTCGGGCATGCTCAGCGCATCAGAGTCGCTGTCTTAGAGCCGTGCCTGGGCTTGGCCCTGTTTGTCTGTTTATTTGTCTGTCTGTTGGTTTGACTGTTTGTTTGTCTGTCTGTTTATTTGTTTGTTTGTGCCAGTTTTCTCACCCCCTGCAGACCCTGTGCCTGTGAGGACAAGTGGCTGACCCGTCTGACCCCTAGAGGCCAGGAGGGAGGGCGGGATGGCAGCAGGGTGTCCATCTGTTTGCATTACTTCTCCATCGCAAAAACCCAGCAATGTAAGCTCCTTACATAAAGTATAGAAGCACACTTTAATCCCCTCTTTCTCTCTCTTTCTCTCTCTCTCTCTTTCTCTCTCTCTCTTTCTCTTTCTCTCTCTCTTTCTCTCTCTTTTCCTTCCCCCACCTCGTCTTTCTGCTTCTCCTTCTCTCTCTCTCTGTCATTTGCACACTTCTTTCACTCTCATATATTCATAAGGAATGGGTGGATCCTATTATTAAAGTGAAAGCAGAAGAATATAAATAAGGATGATTATAAATAACACCACAACAAACGGGCAGATGTGGAACGGCTGTCTCTCACCCGTACTGGCGAGTTTAACGGGCAGATGTGGAACGGCTGTCTCTTCCGTGCCGGCGAGTTTAACGGGCAGATGTGGAACGGCTGTCTCTTCCGTGCCAGCGAGTTTAACGGGCAGATGTGGAATGGCTGTCTCTCCCGTGCCAGCGAGTTTAACGGGCAGATGTGGAACGGCTGTCTCTACCGTGCCGGCGAGTTTAACGGGCAGATGTGGAACGGCTGTCTCTCCCGGGCCAGCGAGTTTGTTATGTCGGCAAACTGAAGCAGATTGGGCCTTGTCTCAAAGGCAGATCCAGGTCCTGTTGTGAAGTCTTCATATCCGCTCCAGGATTTAGGGGCTACATTATTAGTTGGAACAAAGACCTTCTTCTCATCAATAGTTTGGTCTCCATGGTAATTATCTGAACAATTAAAACTGGAGGCCGCAGCCCCCAAAGAGCTAGACCGTAATAAATTTAATGAAAATATCTAATTAGCCACAGTCATTAGGCGATGATTTCCTGTGAAAGTGGTACGATGCTTCCTGTCGTTTTACACTGGTCGCTCTCAAGTAGGGACTCGAGACACGCTTGTGACGCTGACGCTGCAATAGGATAATCTCGGGAGGAGATAGGGAGCCGTTACAGCGGCTCTGCTTCATGATAAATCCCCGTTCGTATTCCCACAGCCCGGCGCTTAATCCTAATGCTACTGGAGTGGAACATAAGCACGTATTTGAAAACAAATGTCGGCCTACAGCATGTCGTTTCTGCCTCCACTGACGTTCGCTCAGCTGTCACTTTGTTTATTTTTTAAAAAATGTTTTTATTTTTTCCATCTTCCATCAAACAAAGATGTTCTGTATTCAGGATATGCGACTCATCCTCTGAGTCCATGTTCAGCTCAGGGGGTGACCGGAAAACACTGTGTGTGTGTGTGAGTGTGAGTGAGAGACTGTGTGAGTGTGTGTGTGTGCACGTGCGCACGTACGTACATATGTGTCCGACTGTGCTTTTAGTTAGCAGTTTAACACATTTATATCACAACTTGAAAGTTACTTTCTAATAGAAATATCAGTTACACAGTTTCTCAATGATTTATTACTTGTTGAGGTGGTGCCACTTTGGAGAAGAGATTTGCTCTTAATGGTAAATTGGACGTAGGCCTACACTCTCGATTGGCTCTTAATGGTAAATTGGACGTAGGCCTACACTCTCGATTGGCTCTTAATGGTAAATTGGACGTAGGCCTACACTCTCTATTGGCTCTTAATGGTAAATTGGACGTAGGCCTACACTCTCGATTGGCTCTTAATGGTAAATTGGACGTAGGCCTACACTCTCGATTGGCTCTTAATGGTAAATTGGACGTAGGCCTACACTCTCGATTGGCTCTTAATGGTAAATTGGACGTAGGCCTACACTCTCGATTGGCTCTTAATGGTAAATTGGACGTAGGCCTACACTCTCGATTGGCTCTTAATGGTAAATTGGACGTAGGCCTACACTCTCGATTGGCTCTTAATGGTAAATTGGACGTAGGCCTACACTCTCTATTGGCTCTTAATGGTAAATTGGACGTAGGCCTACACTCTCGATTGGCTCTTAATGGTAAATTGGACGTAGGCCTACACTCTCGATTGGCTCTTAATGGTAAATTGGACGTAGGCCTACACTCTCGATTGGCTCTTAATGGTAAATTGGACGTAGGCCTACACTCTCGATTGGCTCTTAATGGTAAATTGGACGTAGGCCTACACTCTCGATTGGCTCTTAATGGTAAATTGGACGTAGGCCTACACTCTATTGGCTCTTAATGGTAAATTGGACGTAGGCCTACACTCTGTATTGGCTCTTAATGGTAAATTGGACGTAGGCCTACACTCTCAGAAATAAAGGTACAGTGGAGGTACATTTTTTTTCTTTAAGGAACTTCCAAAATGTAACTTACAATTTCCGAAATGTACCCTTAAAGTACAATATTCTTACATCTGGGCACTAATTTTCAAGCAAAAAAGGTACAAATTAATTATGTATTGCTGGTTAGGGATATAATTTTATGTACCTATAGGGTACCAAAACGGTGACAAGCATTTATACCTTTTTAGGCACTTTTTGTACCTTTCTTCTGAGAGTGTCGATGGTTTCTTCTATCATTATTTATTTATTTATTTATTTATTTGTGAGCAGCTTTGGACTGGCCTCAACATTTAACACAGCAATTCGCAATTGCTAGATCAGACTCTAATATCCCCATTGAAATTCAAGGGAAACCTGCGCATTCACATTCTTAATTTATTCAACCAGAAACGAACTAGTTTGACATTTTCTGAATACGATTTATTCATTTTGCAAAGCAGAAATATTTACAAGTGGAAAAGAGCCTAAATTGCTCTTATTTGCTTCAAGTTGCAAGTTCCTCATTATAACGGTTGAGACGGCGGCAAAAAAAGGGTTATATCTTATGTACAGTAGACCATCTGTACAGTCCAACTGTTTTACTTCCGTTCTAACTGTAAACACTGTATCCCTCCGCACCTCACAGAAATTAGTCCCTCCGACTATCGCTTTGGGCAAATATCGTCTTGCGTCGTATTTTACAGAACTTAACTTTTTTCTTTTTTTTTTTAAAGCGAGTTTAAAATACAAAATGTCGTGTGGCTGCTTTCTTGACCATGTATAAAAGCGAAACGTCTCCGTTGTTGATTTAAATTGAATGTTTCACAAATATACCTATCACTTAGGCTACGTGTATCTCAGATACATTTTTGAAAGTATCGATCTTCAAAAGCTTTGAAATGATAAGTTTTCAGTTCGGGATAATTTTTTTTACGACCTTGTATTTCACCTTTTGGTCAGTGGCCTATATGATGCAATGTATTCTGATTTATTTACAAACAATCTATATATTTTACATATTGTTTACTTGTTGTTCTACATACATGCTACTGACTTGAATCAGGCAGGCCACTGGGGATAAGGTGATTAAATGAGCTCATCCACTCCGTAGACTTGAGAGAATTTGCATCACTGAAACAGATTGTGTCCTAATAGGCAGTCTCCCCTCTTGTCTCTGTTTCAGCGGGAATGATGTCATTAACTTCGATTCTGTGAATGCGATGAGCTTTTATGCTCGGGAGCAAGAATCCGGTCAAAATTAATTCAGAGGTGCCGACAACAATTGTGGCATCAATAGTATAGTGCGCTTTTCGCACATGAAAAGCTGTCGTTTCCCAGTAGAGGTCAAGCCAGCCACACAAATCAGAAGGGAGTCTGCAACTCTTGTGCTGGGGGGTATACTACAACACAGGATTACTGAGTTAACTGTGCTGGGGGGTATACTACAACACAGGATTACTGAGTTAACTGTGCTGGGGGTATACTACAACACAGGATTACTGAGTTAACTGTGCTGGGGGTATACTACAACACAGGATTACTGAGTTAACTGTGCTGGGGGGTATACTACAACACAGGATTACTGAGTTAACTGTGCTGGGGGGTATACTACAACACAGGATTACTGAGTTAACTGTGCTGGGGGTATACTACAACACAGGATTACTGAGTTAACTGTGCTGGGGGGTATACTACAACACAGGATTACTGAGTTAACTGTGCTGGGGGGTATACTACAACACAGGATTACTGAGTTAACTGTGCTGGGGGGTATACTACAACACAGGATTACTGAGTTAACTGTGCTGGGGGGTATACTACAACACAGGATTACTGAGTTAACTGTTCTGGGGGTATACTACAACACAGGATTACTGAGTTAACTGTGCTGGGGGGTATACTACAACACAGGATTACTGAGTTAACTGTGCTGGGGGGTATACTACAACACAGGATTACTGAGTTAACTGTGCTGGGGGGTATACTAGAACACAGGATTACTGAGTTAACTGTGCTGGGGGGTATACTACAACACAGGATTACTGAGTTAACTGTGCTGGGGGTATACTACAACACAGGATTACTGAGTTAACTGTGCTGGGGGGTATACTACAACACAGGATTACTGAGTTAACTGTGCTGGGGGGTATACTACAACACAGGATTACTGAGTTAACTGTGCTGGGGGGTATACTACAACACAGGATTACTGAGTTACTCTTACAGAATTACATAGTTAACTGAATGACTGTATTTAGTAAAACCTGGAACAGCTCTTTTTAGTTCAAATTACTTTACAAAATTTGGGAGGGTTCCAGGTTTTACTCAGTGCAGTTATCCAGCTAACTCGGTAATTCTGGTTTATTACACCACCCTGGAGAGCCACGGGTCTGCTGGTTTTTTGTTGTCACTCAACACTTAATTGACCGATGAAAGCAGCCCCAACCTGGTTACCCGGGTTTTAATCCGCTGCCAAATTTAAGGTGAAAACAAAAACCAGCACGCCCTGTGACGCTCTGGAACCAGGGTAACGGAACCCAGCCCTAGGGTAACAGAACCCAGCTGTATGGTAGCAGAACCCAGCTCTATGGTAGCTGAACCCAGCCGGAGGGTAACAGACCCCAGCTCTATGGTAGCGGAACCCAGCCGGAGGGTAACAGACCCCAGCTCTATGGTAGCGGAACCCAGCCGGAGGGTAACAGACCCCAGCTCTATGTTAGCGGAACCCAGCCGGAGGGTAACAGACCCCAGCTCTATGGTAGCGGAACCCAGCCGGAGGGTAACAGACCCCAGCTCTATAGTAGCAGACCCCCAGCCATCACACCACCAAGACTGACAAACTGACTCAATCAAGTCAGTGATGAGTTTAACCAGATGCTTAAATGCCTATTTGGAACAAGTGTTCAAAGATACACGGAACCTCCGGTCAGTAGCAGTAGTAGTAGTAGCAACAGTAGTAGTTGTAGCAGCTGTAGTAGTAGTAGAAGTAGTAGTAGTAACAGCAGCAGCAGTAGTAGTAGTAACAGCAGCAGTAGTAGTAGTAACAGCAGCAGTAGTAGTAGTAACAGCAGCAGCAGTAGTAGTAGTAGTAGTAGTAACAGCAGCAGCAGTAGTAG
The DNA here is from genome assembly GCA_022702515.1 of Ilyophis sp. 1 JC-2022. NCBI lineage: Eukaryota > Metazoa > Chordata > Actinopteri > Anguilliformes > Synaphobranchidae > Ilyophis > Ilyophis sp. 1 JC-2022. Next base: position 64,987,992 of record CM040395.1, on the reverse strand, counting down.
TAGTAGTAGCAGCAGCAGCAGTAGTAGTAACAGCAGCAGTAGTAGTAGTAGTAGTAACAGCAGCAGCAGTAGTAGTAGTAGTAGTAGTAGTAACAGCAGCAGTAGTAGTAGTAACAGCAGCAGCAGTAGTAGTAGTAGTAGTAGTAGTAACAGCAGCAGCAGTAGTAGTAGTAGTAGTAGTAGTAACAGCAGCAGTAGTAGTAGTAGTAGTAGTAACAGCAGCAGTAGTAGTAGTAGTAGTAACAGCAGCAGTAGTAGTAGTAGTAACAGCAGCAGTAGTAGTAGTAGTAGTAGTAACAGCAGCAGTAGTAGTAGTAGTAGTAGTAACAGCAGCAGTAGTAGTAGTAGTAGTAACAGCAGCAGTAGTAGTAGTAACAGCAGCAGTAGTAGTAGTAACAGCAGCAGTAGTAGTAGTAACAGCAGCAGTAGTAGTAGTAGTAGTAGTAACAGCAGCAGCAGTAGTAGTAACAGCAGCAGTAGTAGTAGTAACAGCAGCAGCAGTAGTAGTAGTAGTAACAGCAGCAGTAGTAGTCGTAACAGCAGCAGTAGTAGTAGTAACAGCAGCAGTAGTAGTAGTAACAGCAGCAGTAGTAGTAGTAGTAGTAGTAGTAGTAGCAGCAGCAGCAGTAGTAGTAACAGCAGCAGTAGTAGTAGTAACAGCAGCAGCAGTAGTAGTAGTAGTAACAGCAGCAGTAGTAGTAGTAGTAACAGCAGCAGTAGTAGTCGTAGTAGTAGTAACAGCAGCAGTAGTAGTAGTAACAGCAGCAGTAGTAGTAGTAACAGCAGCAGCAGCAGTAGTAGTAGTAACAGCAGCAGTAGTAGTAGTAGTAGTAACAGCAGCAGTAGTAGTAGTAGTAACAGCAGCAGTAGTAGTAGTAGCAGTAGTAGTAGTAGTAGTAGTAATGCTGGAAGCAGTAGCTGGCCATCGTTGTGTCTCTTCTTCACCCACACAGCTGACTTTCCCCTTGCCATGATCCTGACACTTAGGCCGGGATTTAATCAACATTCTGTCCTTAACTTTGCCTAACTATTGGAAATAGCCTTTATTATTATATTTCTTTACAAAACAGTTTGGTGAGTGAGATCAGCTTTTGAAGAAAAGGCGTCTGCTTGTACATCAAAATTAAGGACGGATGTTGATTGAATTTGAATATGAATACAGGCCATAATACTGAACGCGGGAAAAGCCTGGCTGGCCAAAGCTGTCTGAGTAGCCTACAGCGCATTCGCTTGTTTCTGTATGACTTATAGACAGTGTTTTCCAACCCTGGTCCTGGAGGGTGGCAGACCATACCGGTTATAGTTTTTTTTTGCCTGAAAACCAGCGATCATTCCAAAGTAAGCCAGGTGAGGCTGAGTTAACTGTGCAATCAACTGCTTTAATTTCTCAATTAAGTGCTGAGCGATGACAAAAACCTCAAGGACCCAGTGGCTCTCCTGAACAATCGTGGGAAAATCACATTCCGGGAGGAATATTGGGACACAAGAGTAGTAAACTTAACTGAAATGTCAGATCGCTCAGCTGACTGTGCCAATTAAATTACCTGGCGCAAGAGGTCTTGAGCTCTCATTCGCAAACATCAAGAATCTTTGCTAACATGTGAATAAATAAATGAATGATTGGGCCAATTAAATAATTAAGAGCAGAGGTCAACGCCTCTGAAATGGACATGGCCCTTACCCACTCCTACCCCAGAAGCAGTGTGGGGGGTCCCTGCCTTGGGCATCAAAGTGCATAATTCTCTGAAACAGCAGTGCATGACGTTCATACGCAAGAAAATATTAATGTCAATAATAACAATAATAACAGTTTGTTTCCTAGTCAAAATTGATTTTACATATATCATATTGTCATTGTTGGTTATTTAAAATGTATTGCTTTCAGATTAATCTATAACCAGCACAAGACGCATCATGTAGGCTATGGAATATGTATGTATAGGATGGAATTTGTTTTTAAGACTGTGGGAGACGGTGTACAAAATTAGCCACGGTCGGGGCGTTAAAGGAAACGCAGATTAGATTAAAATTAGACATATTTACGAGTCACCTGATCTGTTACCACTTTACTGTTTTACATTTTGGCTGTTACGTCAGTTGATAAGTGTATAGCCTATTATGAAATCTGCGTCTTCGCGTTACAAAATGCGATAAAACGGTGGTCAGTACGATAAAGACTGTGAAGACGGACATAAACTAGAGACGATACAACTATAGCAACCGTATTTATCGGTTTACTGAGACTTTCTCTGTCCATGCAAAGACATGCAAAACATAATTGACAAAGCGGAGGGATATGTACACTCCAGGCAAACATGACAATCACTACCACCCCTCCAGACACACACACACACACACATACGGCAGACCCCGCCTCCCCCTACCTTCTCTGTTTTCACAAAATTTGTTCCCGTTATATGTGCTCCGATTGGCTAAGGAACCCCAACACTGAGTTTCCATTGGCTGATGACACGTCAATCGTGAAGTAGTGCCGATCAAGGTAGATTGCGCATCACTTCTACATTGTCTCATTTGACTGAACTAAATAGTTACCTTGTACATCAAGCGGAAAAGGGGGAGAATTTGTTTTTATAAATAAAGACGTCGCTGTTTATTGTGTCAACATCCTTTTTATTTTTATATGAATTAAGTACATTGACTGTTGTACCTCGCAGATGTGGATATCTTTTTCCAGGGTAAGTGGAGTGTTAAATTCCTCTCTTGCGCTCTGTCAACTGTGCGCTAGTTGTTGTTTTTGCTTTTTTTTTCTACGAATGTCTGTTCCCTTTGGCAGTACAAAGAGTTCCGATCAGCGCGCGATATGGACAAGGGCAACAATTTGATAGTGCGCAATGGTTCGCGGCCACTGTTGTTTTAGGTGAACATGAGAGTGGCGAGGGTGTATTTGAGGACTTGAAGGCAGCTAGCTCTAGCTAGCTAGCTAATGGCTGTCGCCTCAGAATGAGATTGTGAAATGGTGATAGATAGCTCGGCAAATAAACATTTGAGTCCCTCCATGTTGATATTTTGCCACTGTGAAATGTGCGTTTTGACATTTAGGGTTGTGCGCGCTGTCGGCGACAGGGCCGTAGTCGTGACAGAACGAATAGCCGAAGTGTCCACCGTGGACTTTCTGTTTTTGATGTCACTGAATAATTCCTTTATTTTAGAGTCAGCACAGTACCCGTTTACAAAATTCGTGTTATTATTTATTTTAAGTTACTATGCTAAGCTAAGTAACAAATTGCGGAGTAGGCTAATCAAGCAATTTCCGTCACTTTACGAACTTGTCACTAGGCAGGTATAAAACAGTAGCCTACCTTACTTGAAATTAAAATGTAAAATTCAGTTCATTTTTTTTTAAAGCGGATGCCTGTGAAACGGTTAAGTATTTACACTCAAATTCAGATTCCCGATTTATGAGCGTTTAGTTGTATTGTCGATTTGATTAGCACTTCTATGCCATATGGTGATAAAATGCAAACGATAGCCTACTTCTGTGGTATACGTTAAAAATCACTGCTACATCCGAATCTGTACAAGTAAAGAATGATATTTATTTATCTGTAGCCTACGTTTTAAGTGGTCTCAGGACAGGAGTCCCGGGAAATTCTGTTCACAACGTCGTCTCGTCTGTGGTATTTTTAGGATAGACTACATTTTATTTACGTTACTTGGTCTGTTTGGACTTAATTTTAGAGACATGTTTTAGACTAAAGAATCGTTGCTTATGCAACACTAGGTGTACTCGAATGGCACAGTCTAAAACATATTAAGAGCATTATTCGTAATGGGGAATAAATGGTGAATGGAGTGATCGTTAATTTTTGTTTGACAGATCACCTAGTGACGTTAAATAGCTATTGCCCACTTACGTCATCTCGACATATTTGGGAAAAACAGGACACCTCCACGAGCAGATTTATTTTAACTTTGAGCTCCTGCGTAAAGTAGGCTTTGCATGTACCGTGGAAGGCTGCAATTTGTTCGCAATCGAAAGGGGATTGTTTTGAGAGGAAATGAAACCCCGCAGGGCGAGCAGCCCCAACCCCCTTCCTCCACTGCAGAGTTTGAGTCTTAAATTATGAGTAAGACCAGAGTTATAAACCGAACAAGTCGCGAATCGGGATTACTTTAGGCCTAGCCTACTCCGTGAATACTAATCTCCGCACGTGTTACAAGGAAGTGTTTCGTTGTTTATTTGTTTGTTTGTTTATTTGTTTATGAGCAAGTTTTGACTCAGAAGAACAAGATTGTTTATGGCATTTACCTGCACGTGGGGGGAAATGTGTTGTTGATGTGCCTTGTTCCTAAAGTGATGAGGTTGGTGCGGTTCTTAATAAGAGGGGGGGTTACTACGTAATCGTAAAGTAGCCTACTGAGTGAATTAAATTTTGTGGACTTTTAGTGGCAAATGGGACATATTAATGACTCAGATGGCATGGTACAGTCAACACTTCCTGGTTTAACACTGCGCTGCAAAAACCTAAAAAATAAGTAAATCTTTACAAGCATTGTAGTCTTATATTTAGACATAAGGTCTTATTTCTGACCTTTTTGCTAAATAAGACAAAAAGATTGACAATGGAGTGCGAGAGTTTTTACTAATTTCAAGATTTGCCAAGGGGTAAGATAATTTCACTTGTCAAGTGAAAGGTAACTTAAAACAAGCTAAATATTTTCTACTTGAGAGAAAAAAATATAAGACTTTGGGTTTCATTATGGTACTAAACCGCTTGTTAAGACGGACATTTTTTGCAGTGCAGAGGGCCGGAATCATTTCAGTTCAGTAAATCAATTGAAATTCTCACAGTGCATTGTGGGAATTTTATGAGTTGAATTTCAGTTTGTTTTTCAAAGTTGAATTGAAATGGAATCGACCCACCGGCCATGGCAGGTGTGGTGTTCACCTAGGGCAGCCTTCCTCTTCTTCATCTTCCTCCTCCTCTTCTGTGTGTCAAAGGTAACCTGTGTGTCCCCGGTGGACAGATTCCTGTTGTTCACTTGCTTGCGTTGCTATGGAGCGTCGTTCACGGCTTCTTGGCGATGACGAGGGTGTCATGTCTGTCACACTTAAGAGCGTCTGCACAGGCTGCACAGTTAAGAGGGCGGGGTTGATGACCTATTCTGTTCCACGGTCAGGTTATCGGCACAGTGACCTGTGCATGTGCATATTGTCGGGCACACATATCGCTCCGTGCACTAGCCACGTGCACTTTTGTACATACTTTTTAAATAGAAAATAACCATAGAATGAGCGGTGGGGTGAGGTGTGCTGAGGTGAGGTGAATTGGGGTGAGGTGCGGTGGGGTGGGGGGAGTGAGAACGATTTGGCCACGGAGCCACATTTTCAAATTCATCCCGCCAGCTGGCGTTTGTTTTTTCTTCTCCTTGTGCCGATTTTTCCATCCGCCCCCCCCCCCGTCCCCCCCCGTGTTCTCCTCCACACACATCTGCACAGAGAAACATGACTGTACGTACGCCAGAGGAGAAACATGACTGTACGTACGCCAGAGGAGAAACATGACTGTACGTACGCCAGAGGAGAAACATGACTACGTACGCCAGAGGAGAAACATGACTGTACGTACGCCAGAGGAGAAACATGACTGTACGTACGCCAGAGGAGAAACATGACTGTACGTACGCCAGAGGAGAAACATGACTACGTACGCCAGAGGAGAAACATGACTGTATGTACGCCAGAGGCTTTGGTCTGCAGTCCAGATTTAATCAAATGCGGATATGGATTGAAATTCAACTAATTTATTAAGCAAGGCTTTATTAATTAATTACTTAGGTATGATGTTCTATGAAGATTTTTTTCAATTCATTAATTGAATTTCACTTAATTTCCTGTATTGACTGAGCTGAACTGTAATTTATCCAGCCCTGGTCTAGAAGCCCCCAGAGCATCAGAAGGCAGTCTACTGCTCAGTGGGCTCATGGGGTCAGAGGTCATATACTCTCCCGTTGTCTCGTGCGCAGTATTTTCCAGTGGTGGACCTTGCTGTGAAAGTTCAGACAGTGTCCATGAAACCCTGCAAATAAAGCAAAACCCAGGCGTTCTGACTCACCAAGCTCATGAAACAATCCCGTGGTGTTTTATACGTGCTTCTTAGCAGACACTTTTCTCCAAAGTGGCATACAGTATGTGAATGCATAAATGTTTCAGTATATGTAGCCCCCTGGGATCGAACCCACAACCTTTGCATTGTTAGTGCAATGCTCTCCCAACTGAGCCATAGGACTACCTTTAGTTTCCACCATCCTGGTCAGACACCCCCCCCCCCAGCTAGCTCGTCGTCCCGCCTAAATTTGATGTACTAGCCGTACTCTCTTTTCGTTCTGTGCCCTAATTGCTAATTGGGTTCTGTGTTCCTAATTGCTAATTGGGTCCCCAGGTTGTCCCCGTGTGGTCCGAGGCACATTAAAATGGCGTTGGTAATTGTGGCATGCCGTATAGAATACACAAAGTGCAAGACGTGTAGTCCCTTGGAGGTCTAAGTCCAGGTTACAGACCCAAGTCCTCGATGGACTCATCCCGCCATTATGATCTTATGTTCTCCATCGATGCTGTATTGATATATTGATATATTGATATATTGATATGATGTTTGCATGTGTCCCCTCTCCCCCCCCCCCAGTATTGGGGCATACAATCAAACAATACAATAGTCACTCAGCAAAAAATCACTAACTTAAATAAGTGCTGATGTTTAAAGTGCATGAAATTAAAATAAATAAATCAAACACAAATAGCTCAAACCAAAGTGCCCTGCCCCCAGGCTCTTACAGAACATCCCCTTGAATCATATCTAATCTGAATAATAATTATTTAAAAGTGGCTGCATGTCTTATTTCTGCTTAACCTAGGGCTATTCTAGGGTTATTTTTGCAACTGGCGGCTCGACCCGTTGGTTTATCCGCGCTGCCCCGTCCGAATTAAAAATAAATAAATAAATTCATTAAATTCAGTTAAAATGTGTGTCAGCGCTCGCCACACAATTGAAGCTGTGAATACGCACCATGCCAGCACAGCAGGTGGAGCCCAAAATGGTGGCACTCTGCAGCCCTAAATAAGGTTGATGGATAAACTTTTTGTAATTTCCACTTGTCATTCACAACGCAGGATTACTGAGTTAGCTGGATAACAGCACTGAGTAAGAGAAGCAGGATTACTGAGTTAGCTGGATAACAGCACTGAGTAAGAGAAGCAGGATTACTGAGTTAGCTGGATAACTGCACTGAGTAAGAGAAGCAGGATTACTGAGTTAGCTGGGTAACAGCACTGAGTAAGAGAAGCAGGATTACTGAGTTAGCTGGATAACAGCACTGAGAAAGAGAAGCAGGATTACTGAGTTAGCTGGATAACTGCACTGAGTAAGAGAAGCAGGATTACTGAGTTAGCTGGATAACAGCACTGAGTAAGAGAAGCAGGATTACTGAGTTAGCTGGATAACAGCACTGAGTAAGAGAAGCAGGATTACTGAGTTAGCTGGGTAACAGCACTGAGTAAGAGAAGCAGGATTACTGAGTTAGCTGGATAACTGCACTGAGTAAGAGAAGCAGGATTACTGAGTTAGCTGGATAACTGCACTGAGTAAAATCCGGAACAGCTCTTTTCGCTTCAGTCCATGTTTCAGGTTTGGGAGGGTTCTGGATTTTACCAATGCAGTTATCCAGCTAACTCAGTAATCCTGATTTGTGGAATATCCCCCTGGAGATTAGCAAAACAAGTGAATTAACCTGTGGCATGGATCCATCATTGATACTACAAGAGAGACAGTTTGCCGATCCGCCTACATCAGGGTCATTGATCTGCGTGTTTTCATTCTTCTGAATTCTCCAATTTCAATACTCCAACTTCAGATTCTCCCGCAACGTTCGACAGTATCCCAGTGACCTTGCGCGACCTTGACTACCACCTAACGTATGTAATTGTTGAGTTGAGTTGAGTTGGTCATGCCGAAGACGGCCCTCGCGCGGCGAAGTGTTTGCGCGGTTAATCGTCGACGTCCCGTCGGTTGTGTTGGGTCAGTCCAGGCCAGCTGGCCCCGGTTCTCTGTGTGAGCTCTCCTCACAGACGGGCCTTTCATCCTTTTGCTCTGTGTGTAGACCTCACCGCTGAGAGCCACGTTCACACCTACGCTCCCCAGCAGGGGGGCTGGCGGGCTGGCGGGCTGGCGGGTTGTGTTCGCTGGTGATTCATTCATTAAAGGTCACCAAGCCTAATGGCGCTGAAGGGGAGAGGTGTGGAGAGGTGTGGAGAGGTGTGGTGAGGTGTGGAGAGGAGAGGAGAGGAGTGGAGGTGAGAGGAGAGAGGAGAGAGGAGAGAAGAGGGGGGTTTAGTCCCTGCCGTATTTGCTGTATATTTCTCAGGTGCTGAAATCGTAAAGGGGCTCGCTGAAAGAACCTTCCGGAAACTCCGTGGGTGGGGCGGTCTTCCATTACATTTACTTTGCAGGCTTTTAGCAGACGCTCTTACCCAGAGCGACTTGCACAGCACATTTATTTACAAACTATCCATTTACAGCTGGACATACACTGAAGCAGTTTAGGTTTAGCACCTCATACAACAGCACTATGGCAGTGTCTTACCTTCGCTTTGCACTGGGAATCGAACCCGCAATCTTTAGGTTACAAGCCAAAAATAAAACTAACGAGGGCCAGGCCTGGCCAGTCGTCGGAGTTTGTTTGCTGGTTTGTACTGCTGAAGTGCGGTTGCAGGTCCTGTTATCCAGTGAAACTTAACTGTGTCTGTTTATGGATTCCCTGTGTGTGCTTGTGTAGATTGTACGTTTTTTTTAAATTTATTTGCATTCGTGGAAATTGTTGTTTGATATTTGAGATTTTTATCATGTCAGTGACTTTCTCTGTTGCTGTATTGGGTCTCTCGAGGTCATTGAAAGCCGTTGAGAATTTAAAGTAGGAATGGGGAAAAAGGTCATAAAAATTGTATGGGAGTTACAGGAACATAATCATTACATAACATTACAGGCATTTAGCAGACGCTCTTATCCAGAGCGACTTACACAACTTCTTAGCATTTTATTTTTTTAACATATTATCCATTTATACAGCTGGATATATACTGAAGCAATTCAGGTTAAGTGTCTTGCTCAAGGGTACAACGGCAGTGTCCTACCTGGGAATCGAACCTGCAACCTTTGGGTTACAAGGCCAGTTCCTTAACCGTTATACTACACTGCCGCCCCCATAATCCACAGCAGTCATCTGGCTGTGCTCTTCTGGCTTTATGAAAATGGGCTTCGTTATTAAGCAGAAATGGGCCTTAATTGGTGAAATTGGTAAATTGAAATGATGAGCTGAACTGAGACTTGTATGATATGGCCTGTGCGGGGGACTAGGGGTTAAAGGTTAGAGGTTGTCCTAGCCTCAGCCCAGCCTGAGTAATGCACTGTGTGCGTCGCTCATCGACTCCCCTGCTCCTGCGTGACTCCTGCGCGACTTCCTCCTCTTTACCGCGACTCACGGTCCTCCGACCAGCTCTTAATTGAGCCGGCGGCGGCGGCATGGAGGGCCATCCAGGAAATAAACAGCAATTACTGTAACGAATTGGAGGTCGAGCCGGACGACCCCGGGGCCCGAGGTCAACCCGTCTCTATGGTGACGTGCGGCTGTCACGGAAACGGCGGTGGTTGCCAGGTTGCAGGGCCTACCACTCGCACTTATTGGCAGAGGAGGATCGCAAACAAAACGAAAGAGGAAAACGCTCTGGCTCAGCGAGACGTTTTTCAGTCTGTGGAGCTGCTGTTTGTTTGTGTTTTATCTGTTTGGAGATTTCTTGTTTTGTTCAAAATTGTGTTTTTTTTTGTTTTGGTCTCCGATCTGCTGTTGTGTAGTGTAACTGTGTGTGTGTGTGTGTGTGTGTGTGTGTGTGTCTTTACATGCTCATGTTTGTATGGGTGTTTATCAGGCCTTTTTCTTGGGAGGACTCCTTCCAGCCTGTTGAAAGCCCAGAGACTGTGCAACTGGCTCTGTGCGTACATGCGTGCTTGGTGAGTAGCGATTACGAATCAGAGTTTACAATGTTTAGAAAAATGGACTCCTGGATTGAATCTCCCAGTACAGCGTCAGTGGTGCCCACCTCAGGGTTCCTGACTCCTGGGGGTAACTGTACCTGAATCAGGGGTAAACTGTACCTGAATCAGGGGTAAACTGTACCTGAATCAGGGGGAAACTGTACCTGAATCAGGGGGAAACTGTACCTGAATCAGGGGGAAACTGTTCCTGAATCAGGGGTAAACTGTACCTGAATCAGGGGTAAACTGTACCTGAATCAGGGGTAAACTGTACCTGAATCAGGGGTAAACTGTTCCTGAATCAGGGGTAAACTGTTCCTGAATCAGGGGTAAACTGTACCTGAATCAGGGGTAAACTGTACCTGAATCAGGGGTAAACTGTTCCTGAATCAGGGGTAAACTGTACCTGAATCAGGGGTAAACTGTACCTGAATCAGGGGTAAACTGTTCCTGAATCAGGGGTAAACTGTACCTGAATCAGGGGTAAACTGTTCCTGAATCAGGGGTAAACTGTACCTGAATCAGGGGGAAACTGTACCTGAATCAGGGGGAAACTGTACCTGAATCAGGGGTAAACTGTTCCTGAATCAGGGGTAAACTGTACCTGAATCAGGGGTAAACTGTTCCTGAATCAGGGGTAAACTGTACCTGAATCAGGGGGAAACTGTACCTGAATCAGGGGGAAACTGTACCTGAATCAGGGGTAAACTGTACCTGAATCAGGGGGAAACTGTACCTGAATCAGGGGTAAACTGTACCTGAATCAGGGGGAAACTGTACCTGAATCAGGGGTAAACTGTACCTGAATCAGGGGTAAACTGTACCTGAATCAGGGGTAAACTGTACCTGAATCAGGGGTAAACTGTACCTGAATCAGGGGTAAACTGTACCTGAATCAGGGGTAAACTGTTCCTGAATCAGGGGTAAACTGTACCTGAATCAGGGGTAAACTGTTCCTGAATCAGGGGTAAACTGTACCTGAATCAGGGGTAAACTGTACCTGAATCAGGGGTAAACTGTTCCTGAATCAGGGGTAAACTGTACCTGAATCAGGGGTAAACTGTTCCTGAATCAGGGGTAAACTGTACCTGAATCAGCCTTCCACTGAAATCCATACCAGCTAAATGAAACACACAGTTGCTTTTTACAAATTTACATTTTAATTAAATTTTTGAACATATTTTTAGTTGACTAACCAGATCTCTGAAAAGATTTATAAAAACCAAAGCTTCAGAGTTGTCATTGTTGGGTCAGAAGACATTTATTGGGGTAATAAATTGAATGAATAATGAATAGGGTGAACTGTTCCTTTCAGTGGGTCATGGACTCGGGTACCCCCCTTCTCGAGAGCATCCGTAAATTCCGGGGCCGGAACGTCTGCGTCAGGCTTTCTGTACGGACGAAGCCGACGCCTCGACTGCCCGATGATCTTAAAAGGGCGCTTTTTAAAAGCTTGCTTGTTATGTTACAGGAATGACTGCTAAGAGGATGTCTGCATTAGGGGCTCCTCGCGAGTCCTACGTCCGCACATCGACCCTGTAATTCGCGGACGGTGTGACGCGGTCTTACACATTTAGTACAGGGGTACTGGGAGGAACAGTCGCTGTCCTGGGACATTTGGCCTATTTGTCTGTCTCTCTTGGATATAGGCTACATCAACGACGGCAATGGCCCCATTAATGTAAGATATATTAATACTTCCCTTCCCAAAACGCCCCCATGAGATTTTATTACTAATAAAAATGTATAAATGCTTGTGGTGAGTAAACACAGATCTGTATGAGTAAGTTTGTAGTGTAATTATAGCACACAGGCTGAATAATATACACCGATCAGCCACAACATTAAAACCACTGACAGGTGAAGTGAATAACATTGATTATCTCGTTGTTATTTTGGTTTTGTACTCAAGCACTTTGAGTTTGAAAGGATACAATGACAATGAGGTTGAAGTGCAGACTGTCAGCTTTAATTTGAGGGTATTTTCATCCGTATTGGATGAACCGTTTATAAATTATAGAACTCTTTGTACATAGTCCCTCCCATTTTTGGGCATCAAAAAATAGTGGACAGTTTAACATAATGTAGAATAAAGTAATCATTTTTAATATTTGGTCTCATATTCTTTGCATGCCGTGACTTCCTGATGTCTGTGACCCAACAATATCAAAAGACTCTTGATATCTTATTTTATGGTACTCCTACAAGCGATACTATAACCTGTCTGCATTTGAATGGATCTCTATGGGAATTGGGGGGTGGGACTAGATTTAGCTGTAAATTATGCTGGAACAGTATGGAACACATGGTTGGTAAAATGGCTGTAAGTCGGCAAGGGTCTGAGGTATCAAACGAGCCTCAAACCATCACTCTGCTGCCAGATATGCAGTAGATATGGATGGATCACTTTTACGGGTTTCTTCTCCGGAGTCATTGTAACTTTCCAAGAAATATAAAAAAATAGAAAGAAATTTAGTTTAATTTCTTTAGCAACTGGAGCTGGTTTTTATATGATGAGACAGCTGCCTGACCTCAAACTGGGTTAAAGAGCAGTGTGTTTTATGGGGGGGGGGGGTAATTCTCTTCACCTGTCAGTAAATAACACAGTGTACTAATGGCAGGACAGCGAATCAACATTAAAAACCAAAATATAAAGACAATAAAACTTGCGCTGCTCTAAAAATACAGGCGATCGGAAGGCAACGTTTATTGGGTCTCTTGTTAGATGAAAGTCGGGGTGGGGGACGGGGGCGGGGGCGGGGGCGGGGGCAGGGTAGCCTTCAGAATATCCGAATGTGTGAGCGGAAGTCACCAACGGCGTCGCCGTTTTGCGGAGGCGAGGAGGAAATTGGGGAGGGCGTGAAAACAAATGGATGAAAACGGTGAATTGGGCACGGAGGGCTATTTATGTGCTGAGATTAGTGTTGACGGAGGAGCGTATTAAACTCTCCCCAGTTCCCTCCTCACTGTGGGGGGGGGGGGGGCGCTGTGGGGGGGGGAGGTCCTCCCTAATGACTGAGCCTCATTGCAGGGCCACAGTCAGATTATATCAGAAAATATAATAAAAACCTTTTCAGAGTTTCTCCTTCTTTGAGGTCAGAGAGCGATGGTATTTGACCTCTATGACCTACTTGGGGTTAGAGCTAGCATATAACCTGCTGTGTATACGGAGTTAGGGTTAGAGCTAGCATATAACCTGCTGTGTATACAGAGTTAGGGTTAGAGCTAGCATATAACCTGCTGTGTATACGGAGTTAGGGTTAGAGCTAGCATATAACCTGCTGTGTATACAGAGTTAGGGTTAGAGCTAGCATATAACCTGCTGTGTATACAGAGTTAGGGTTAGAGCTAGCATATAACCTGCTGTGTATACAGAGTTAGGGTTAGAGCTAGCATATAACCTGCTGTGTATACAGAGTTAGGGTTAGAGCTAGCATATAACCTGCTGTGTATACAGAGTTAGGGTTAGAGCTAGCATATAACCTGCTGTGTATACAGAGTTAGGGTTAGAGCTAGCATATAACCTGCTGTGTATACAGAGTTAGGGTTCTCCTCACCCCCCTCAGATTCCCTAATCCGCGTGACATTGGGTTCCTCCGTCGGTGTCAGCAGGCGCCTTTTGGCGTTTAACACCTCGGTCCTCGAGGAGAGGGGAGGTAGGTAGGGAGAGAGAGGCACCGTCTCCGTCGCCATGGCAACCTTCTCGCTTCTGCCGCTGCCTTCACACACCCCCCCCCAAACTTAACGCCGTCGAGCGTCGCTCTTATCTCCACTAACCGCGCCCATCTCGACTTATCTTTATCCATCACCGTCGACCGTCACACGGCCCCGGAGGCTTTTTGGTTTTCACGTTTCCCTGGAAACCATTAGCAACCTTTTAATGGGAGACCCAGGACAGTTCCTTGGGATGTTTTCACGCAGGAAAAGAAGTCCTTATTCAGGCAACTTCCACAAGGGGCCAAACGAGTGAAAACTACAAACTAGAAAAACGGAGCGCTCAACCGTCGTTACTCACAGAACTTAATAAAATAAAAGGTTGTTTTAGTTGTTCTTGTTGTCGTTCCACGTGCTTTGACAATATTTTATATCTACTGTACAGTATCTGCAGTAAGACCTGAAGTGCTTCTTTATTATTTACTTTGACTAGTGACCTGTTCAGGGTGTATTCCTGCCTCTCGCACAATGCATGCTGGGATAGATAATGGATGGATCTTGACTAGTGGCCCTCACTCCTGTAGATCTGCAGGTTTCGCTGTTATTCAGTCCATTAAATCAATTCAAGTTAACTAGGAGATCTGCTGCTCTTTGTGTACAGTGTTAATAGTCATTTCTCTATTGGCACATTTTTACTGGCAATCATCATTTATAATGTGTGTTTTAGCTAGAGCGGCAAATGTTTTTTGTGTTTGCTGTGAGGAAGAGGAGCATTGATGAAGAGAGGGACGGAATGAGACGCCCCGACCCCGCCCCACCGTGTTTCGTGTCTGTGTTCGCATCTCACCCCCACGCTCTGAGCCCCCCCCCCCCGACCCCACCCCCACACTCTGAGCCTCTGCTTTTGAAGAGCGCGGCCGCATTTCCACTGAACAGCCATAATTGCCCTGAACAGAGAGTAATTAACAAAATTAATTTGAAAAGGGTTTGAAGTAAGGCACTGTCTCTCTCTCTCTCTCTCTCTCTCTCTCCCTCTATTTCTTTCCCTCCCTCTTTCTCTCCCCAATGCTGTGGGTAACACTGAATTGTGCAGCAAATGGCTTAATTGATTAACAGTGTATACTTCATTGTATACACTGTACCCATACTTCATTGATTTACAGTGTATACTTCATTGTATACACTGTACCCATACTTCATTGATTAACAGTGTATACTTTATTGTATACACTGTACCCATACTTCATTGATTAACAGTGTATACTTCATTGTATACACTGTACCCATACTTCATTGATTAACAGTGTATACTTCATTGTATACACTGTACCCATACTTCATTGATTTACAGTGTATACTTCATTGTATACACTGTACCCATACTTCATTGATTTACAGTGTATACTTCATTGTATACACTGTACCCATACTTCATTGATTAACAGTGTATACTTCATTTGGTTGGATGCGTTTAGAGGCGTCCGGCTGCCATGGCGACCTGTTGAGGTTCCTCTCTGACCCAGGAAGTAACGGTTTGAGTCCCACTGGAGCCGGAGAAACGGCCCGGCTTAGTAATAAACCACAGCTGGTCCTGATACAGGCTGGAACAAGGCCAGGGAGTTGCTTTAATATCCCTAAATTACAGTGCAGGGGCACGGGAGGGGTTTGGTGGGGGGGGGGGGGGGTGTGGGTTGGTCCACGCACAGAGGGAAACGGATGTCGTCATGTTAAGTGTGATAATTATGTTATCATAATCCTGTGATAACGTTGAATTATCGGCGTTAAACTGAGAGACTGTGCTGAAGTTAGAAACAAAAGCGAGGGTCGGGAGTGTGGGCTCCCCTGTTCCCCTGGCCACGCCCTGTTCCTGCACCCCTGCTGTCGAGGGCTGTTTGTTTTCGGTGTGGATCAGCTCACAGATTCACTGTGTACCTCAGGCTCTTCATATGTGATCAGCTCACAGATTCCCTCAGGCTCTGTTACCTCCGCTGTGGGGGTGGGGGGGGCGGCGTTCGGCCAATGAGATGCTTCAGGCAGCGGCCCTCCTCTTGCTATGACCTCTGACCTTCTACTCCTGTAGCCAGGGGCCGTGACGCAACCATTCACAGGCCCTGTGCTGTACACAAATTTGTGAAGGTGAATTGTGTTGCCTTGGATACACAAGGGAAAAAGTAAATGACCTGACAGTGCTGTGATGTCATAATGTGGGAATGAGCCATCAGAACCACACTGCCTGTGTGTCGCTGTCAGTCAGGCAGAAAGAAGCCGCCCGGCTCCTCCCTCCCTGTAGGTCATCAGCTGTTCCTGAGCAAGAGTGTGTGTGTGTGTGTGTGTGTGTCTGTGTGTGTGTGTGTGTGTGCGTGTGTGCCTGCGTGCGACTGTGTGTGTGTGTGTGTGTGTGTGTATGTGGGTGTGTGTGTGTGTGTGCACGCATGTGTACGTGTGTGTGTGTGTGTGTACGTGTGTGTGTGTGTGTATGACTGTGTGTGTACGTGCGTGCGTGCGTGTGTACGTGTGTGTGCATGCGTGCGTGCGTGTATGTATGACTGTGTGTGGTACAGTGCGTGAGGGGGCCACAGCACTGTACCAGAAGCCTCTGGGCCTGTGGGGATTTGGCCTGTAATTGTGGCTGAGCTGTTCCGACACCTCCGCTGTGACCCTCTGTTCCCTGGAGTCAGGGGGCGGGGGGGCGGGGGGCCTCTGCTGAAGCCTGTAGTGCTGGGGGCATCTGCAGCATTACACACACACTCTCACACATTCGCCCGCACACGCAAACATATGGAGAGACACACACACACACACACACACACACACACACACACTGACTGAGCCATTCCTGTGAAAACACCCTGCTTATTTCTGCTGAGCGCCTGTATGTAAAATATTAATATGGTCCTTTTCAGCTCCTGGGCTGTAATGCTGCAGTATATCACAAATTTAAACAGGCGCAATGTTGCTTACGCTGTCATAGCTGTCAAAGCCACAGAAAACTGCATGTACAGGAGGAGACGTTTGTCAGGAGAATGTACTAAAGCTTTCGTTTCAGAAACGTTGTGTTAGCTGAGGCGTCCGCTTGCATTTCCTCTTTCCAGATGCGTTGGTGTCGGCTGACAAAAAAAAAATTTCTGTACATACTGATAAACACACCCTCTCCTGCACTCGATTTACAGTGCGAAACATGGACTGGGCTGCACCTGTAGCCACAACATGCACACACACACATGCGTACACACACGCGTACACAGACGCGTACACGCGCATGCACTCACATGCGTGCACACGCACAAACACACACACGTACACACACGCATACACACACGCATACAACGCATGCACTCACGTGCGTGCACACACACAAACACACACACATGCCATACATACACATGCACACACGCATACATGCACTCACACACACATACACACACGCACAATGACTGTTTTTGTGTTGAGAACTGGAAACACAGATTATGCTAGACAAATGATTTAGTGCTTTAGGTTGCTGAGTATATGGCAGGTACAGTGAGGCACGTCTCTCAGCGGGGTAACAAAATGGCTGACCGGCTGTGCTCCACGCCACGACCAAAACTCTGAAATGAAGTGGCCTTAGTCCGAAACACCAAGCTGCTCCCTGTGTAGACAACGTTGAAGAATGTTCCAGAAAGTCTTCATTCTGTTGCCCTCTTGCTTTAGCTTACCTGGCATTCAGTGCGTCTTTTTATTTAAAGTGTGAAATGAGAAATGTTTTTTTTCCTTCCGTTTTGGTTGGACATATCAAACGTGAGATGTGGACCACAGTCGGCTGGCCGGTTGGGTTCGGTCCAACCAAGCCCCTTTCCTGGGTTTTCTTTAGACGGCAGAGCTCTGCTGTTGTCCTTTTTGAGGCCCAGTCCTTCTTTGGCTCTGTTGGAGAATGTGAGACAGACAGACAGACAGACAGGAGGTGCCGTACTGGGTTCTGTGTCCTGGGGGAGCCTCCAGAGACGACATGGTGAAGACACCGTGTCCTAACACTGTCTGACAGACTGCCTGCAGCACACACAACTGTGTGGGCCTGTTGACTGACGTGTTAGGGGGGTTTTCGAACCCATCAGTTTTGCGGCTGGAAGACTGAGCCGTCTCTTTCTCACTTTTATGTTGGGCTGTTTGGTACGACTGCTGGTTTTTCGGGGGGGGGGGCATCTTGGAGAACCAAAGAATCCCACCCCCTCCCTCTCTCTCTCTATTTAGCCAATAGAAATATAAAACAGTCTGTTCTAACATACCCCATTTTGAATGCCCATCAGATAAAGATTTGATGCTTTTCCGTGCACAACATTGTGCTCCGGTCGTGCCTGTTAGGGAAGATATCGGCCCGTGTCATTGTTTAGGGATACAACTGAGTTGTGCTGTTTTTTCCCCAAATAAAATACTTTTTTTTAAGTTATATTGTAGGGCTTTTCACCTTTATTGGACATCACAGTGTAGAGAGAGGGAAAGCCATGTGACAAGGGACACCTTTGACCTCGGAATAAGGCTCTGCCGCTCCATAAAGGACTGGATTCAAGTAAAATAGGGTCTCCTCCAATTAAGTTAGACCTCGGTGTATACCTCAGGATCGAAAAGCAACACGAGGTTTTTCTGGTTTGCTTTTTTAGTACGTCCTGCAGGCCCAAAATCCTAAAGTCTGTCGTGAGAGATTAGACAGGATCCAGCCTTGGGTATTATATTGCTTATATTCATCAACAAGGAAACTGAGGCTGACCAGCAAAAGAAAGAGCAAGAAACAAACAAAGATGGACATAATTGGGATTTCTTTCAGATTTACCGCCTTCCCGCCTTCCCTGGCGCACGGAGAGGCGCTGTGACCTACGGGTGTCAAGGTCACAGCCTGCGGAGAAACCACAGGCAGCCGATGTTATGTAAAGTCTTACCGCTCGTTCTCCACAGCGCACAGTTTAACCCGGATTTCACAAGAGAACGGCAGAGGCACCAGCGGCCTTCCTCTTTACTTTGGGAGCCTGTGATGTCACCAGGCGAGGGATCATTTCCCCAAATCCGTGAAGCTTCCTCTTCGGATGGAAGTGCGTGACTCGATGTTGCAAGAGGGTTTTTTTTTTTTTGCGTTTCTTAGAATTTCGGGGGGGGGAAACAAAACGTACTCATACGAAGGGTTACATGTGATTGGAGCAGAAAGACTTTCCAAGCACATCCAGTTAGTGCCACCGAACTCCCAGAGAACAGCTATTATAAAATCAACACACTGCTGACCACAAAAAATAGCTCTTTGAGTGACTAGGCGTCCAAAAGCATTAGCCTTAAACCCCAGGCTAATGCTAGGCCTTTTAGCCTGTGGGCATGCCTTTTTTGAGCTTGGGGCTATGCTGCTAGCCAGCTGTCACTGGGTCTCTCCACCTTGAAGGGGCACAGTTCGCTTCTTTCTGCGAGGGTTGGGTGGGCTTAGTGCCACCAGGCTTCCATTTGCCCCCCCCTCCTAGCTTGTCACCATGTGCTGACGGGTTACCAGGGGCCGTTAGCGTGGGACGGGCCTCCCCTTCAGCTTAATGCTGGCCGTGCTGCACTAAACTGTGTGGAAAACAGTCTGTGGCTTGTGGCTTGTGGCTTGAGTATCCTGGTGAAGCATGAACACTGAGATACAGGTCAGTTCTCAGTGCAGATACGGGGGGCGTGGCCTTGAGGGGGGATATAAAAAATTTGGGATTCCAGAAGGGGGGAGAAGCGGGTGGTTTGTGTAACTCTTAAAGCGTTCCCGAAACGTGTGCCGTGCCCTTCATCAAGATAAACATTCAGGGCACCTTCGTTAAACACCGTCTTCAGTAAGTGAGTGCAATGCTTTTTGAAGGACGGCAAAACTTGTAATATAAAGAGATATTCGTGTAGGTGGCATGTGGCTTGACTTCAGCTTAACCCTCTGCCAAAAATCCCCACAGAAACGCTTACGAATGATTTATGGAATTGCTGTGGCATAATGATGGTGCTGTTACATCGTTCACAGGGGCCTTGGGAATATAAGGCTTCACTTTCCCCCGAGGTGAAAGCTAAAAGTGAAACTTGAAATTTAACCGAGTCTCTTCAGAGTTAAATCTAAAGAATAAATCTTCCCCAAATTAAAACACTCCTCTTTATTTTTTAACGTGTGTCCCTGTCCAGTTCTACTCGCTGCTCGTCGTCGTAGAAGGACGCTATTTCACAGGTGTTCCTCAAAAAACGTGACGCCATCTTTGTCTGTTGTTTGCCATCTGTGTTTGTGTCCGAATCAAGGCCCTTCTATACTATTGTGGATGCTAGTTGAGTAGGCGAAATGTAGGCAAAGTTGTTAAGTAAATATTCTCTAAATGTACTTAAGTGTACTTAAAATCCCCGGACGATATACTTATTTCCGGGTTTTTGCTGATAATAGTATAGAGGATATGTTTGCATGCTGCATGTCACTAAACAGTATGCGGAACAGTATTATCATTGGCTGTGTCATTTGCTCGTTTTATTGATTTATTTACTTGTAATTTTGTTCTAAATGTGCAGTGTGTTGAAACCTATCTGAAATTCACTTTCAGTAAATGATGACTTGACTTGACTTGCTGTGAACAGTACACAGTATGCTAGTACACAGGATGCAGTAGATAGGGCTCTGATTCGAACACACCCTGTCAGAGGAAAGTCCTGACGTGGGGAGTTAACTGCACCGGGCCAAACCGGGGTTCTGTTACATACGTTCCTAATCGGCCAATAGCCGAGCCGTGAAGGGGCTTCACAGAGAGTGAAGGGGCGTGGTGGGGGGGCGAGGGGGGCAGGAAGGTCCGCATGAGAGAAAGTGTGAACAAAACCCCACAATATTTCCAGGAAGAGCGAAATAGGCAAAAAATAAATAAATAAAAAGGGATGGTGTTCGTTTATAGTTCGTTTTCTGACTTGTTTACTCCCTCCCTCTCTTCTCAGGGCTGTGTCTCTCTGGCACAAAGCCCTGGCACGCAGGCCCCCTCTCCAGCTCCTGCCAACTGGATCACCCCCGAGTGGAGAGGAGAGGACAGTTCTGTATGGCGCTGAACTGCACTGTGGGGCCTGGCTTAGCCTAGCGTGATACTGCACTGTGGGGCCTGGCTTAGTCTAGCGTGATATTGTACTGTGGGGCCTGGCTTAGCCTAGCGTGATACTGCACTGTGGGGCCTGGCTTAGCCTAGCGTGATATTGTACTGTGGGGCCTGGCTTAGCCTAGCGTGATACTGCACTGTGGGGCCTGGCTTAGTCTAGCGTGATATTGTACTGTGGGGCCTGGTTTAGCCTAGCGTGATACTGCACTGTCGGGTCTGGCTTAGCCTAGCGTGATACTGCACTGTGGGGCCAAGGTTAGCCTAGCATAAAACTGCACTGTGGGGCCAAGCTTAGCTAAGCATGGTACTGCACAGTTGGGGCACCATTAGCTTAGTGCAGTACTGCATAGCTCGTGGGAGGTTTGGTCTGGCTCTGGATATCTATAACAAAAGTGCTATGAAGGAGCTAACATTATGACAAAGCTAAAATATGAATATGTCTGTTGGCTTCTGTTTTTTTTTGCATTTGCGTTAGCGTGCAGAAATTTGGCTACCATTTGTCTCTCCAACCCACCCTAGGGGGTCGGCAGAATTTCAGCGGTGGTGAATCGGTGAAATTTTTGGCTGTTGTCTTTTTTTTCATTTTTATTTTTTTATTTTTTTATTTTTTTCCATCTCTTCACCACAGCGCAATGTTCGGCATCCCACAAGGACACCCATTCCCAAAGTTCTGCTTAGTGATTGGCTATCCGGGCCGTCCCACAGTAGCACAGTGCCCCCCTTACCAAATCCCAGGGGACACAATGGCTAGGATGCGGGGTAAGGAAGCTGTCCCTTTGGATTCCAGCCGTTCCTCAATCAAAGCCTCTGGTTCCAGACAACAGCCGTCCTGTGTGGGAGAGAGGGGTCCAGGAGTAGAGTGGAACATGCCTGTCCATCAGAGTCAGGCCTACCGACAGCTGTGTGTGTGTGTGTGTGTGTGTGTGTGTGTGTGTGTGTGTGTGTTTGTGTGTGTGTGTGTGGGGAGACGGGCCTGGCAAAAGGTGTGCGGTAACTGACACCATCGTTAAAATGGGAGAATGTGTGCACGTGTATGGGATCGGGTGGGTGGGGGGGGTTGGCAGTTTAATGGCAATGAGCACAGGTTTACTATGCACCCCCCCCAAAAAAAAAACTTTCTTCTCAGTTACCACTTCAGACTATGATTAATTGGGGCCAGTTGCTTGAGAGGGTGTTGGGGGGGGGGGGGGGTTAGGATAGGAAGGGGGTGACCGAAAAGGGACTCCCTTAGGTTCTCATTTCAGTCAGGCACATTTAGCAGAGGGGACAGGAACGTACTGCGCCCCGCGTCCCGCTAAAGTTCATTCCGGGATCGGAGCCACCGCTCCGCACTCGGCGCTTCCAGTGCGCTAAATCCGCCTGCGGACATTTTGGGATTCTGTTTTTGGAGACCTCGGAACGCCGTTCAGGCCGTAATCTCAGCCTGCGTCCCCTTCTGAGCGCCGTCTATCTCGATCGGAGGATCTGCTGAGGGTAAGGCCGGGCGAACGTGCGTGATTTCGCCCCCTTTTCACACGGTCGATTTCTGCCTGCAGCCTTACATGGTGAGGACCTTTGTCCCAATGAGGAGATCATGTGTAATTTACACTTCCTATGTTTGGTGTTTCTCTATAGGCATTATGGGATCGTTATGTTGTCTGTGTGAGTGATAAAAATGTGTTTCCACTTTTTAAAAGGGCTCCCAAGGTTCTCTCAAAATGACTTGGGCCTCGTACCTTTACAGTGCAGTTCTCGTACTTTACCTTGCGTGTCTAATTGTAGCTTTGAAATAAAAAAATTTTTTAGCTTCCTGGGGAAAAAAGAAAAATGAATGAAATGAATTTTGAAAACGAACCCCCGGAGTAAGCGTGTAGTTTGACACGCTGAACACACGCCAGGGAGATGGCCCTGAAATACCTTCATGAGGAAATGTTTGGGTGGTCAATAAGAGGGATGATTTATGTAGCCGTTTATTACGTGCGGTCTGGTGAGGTGTGCTCTCCCAAACGAGCCTGTCACAGCTTTAACGCCTGTAGGGTGATGGCTGCATGCTTACGTTGTGAGGCTACAGTCATTTACATTACATTACATTACATTATAGACATTTAGCAGACGCTCTTATCCAGAGTCATGCAATTAAACACGAGAATGACATTTTAATCACCGTCTGTGACTGCTTGTGAATCACTCTTAGCATTTTGTGAAGACCGAGGAAAGGAAATCAGGGATTGGGGGGGGGGTCAATTTCAACGTAGGGAAATCGAGGTATTTGTCATTGAAAAGACGTTTTACGCATTGAGAAACGCTTGTATTGTTCCATGAGAATTAATTATTATATATTTTTTTGCAATTAATGAATTTAAATTCATTTTAATACATTGACAGAATTATATCAGTGGAATTGAAGGCCCCCAACACCCCCACAGCCTTGTTTTGTCAGTTGGGCTTTGTTGAAAAGCCCCCAACACTTGCTTAAATGAAGAAAGGACAGATTCATTTTCCAAGTCTGATTTAATTCACTTACTGTCAAAACGGAATCGTTCCCTTAGGTTTTCGGGGGGGAATGTGTTGAACCCATCGGGGTCGGGTGTCAGGCTTGCCGATAACGTCAATCACTCATCGTAGTCGCGTTTTTATACGTAAAACGTAAAAAATATTTTTTTTTAAACGGGCAAACATCTCCAGATACTTATGTCTGGCAAGAGGAGCGGCCATATTGTGTTGACAGGCAGACAGACAGACAGACAGGCAGACAGACAGACAGACAGGCAGACAGACAGGCAGACAGACAGCGGGGCCGCTCTGCAGATCCTATGGCAACGCATTTTGGCAGGAAACGGAAGCAGAGTGTGAGAGATCTGCTCGCCGTGGCTACGAGGCTGCCGCTGATAACGCGAGCCAGCCGTCTGTCCGGTGGCAGGAAATCCTGCTCGGTGCGTCAGTGCGTTGACACGACGCCGGTCACCAAACCTTCAGGCACCGGCAGTATCAGGTGTGGAAGCGCAGCCAAGCGAAACACTTTCTTTTCTCATCTCCGTCTATCTACAGCAGGGGGTTTGGACGAGCCCAAGGGGAACACATTTTTTGCGTTTAGTGGCTAATTAGCTTACTTTAGGCCTATTGTTTGTTGTTTTAGGCTTACTTTAGGCCTTGTGTTTGTTGTATTAGCATTGTGTAATCTAGAACAGCTTGCTTCCCTAACGTGTTTAGCACAGTACCAGTCTATGGAGTGCAGCAAGATGGCGGAAGTGCTTTTCTGGTTGTGTTTTTGCTGTGCCACAGTAGTCATCTGCTCGGGATTCAAACCCGCGACCCCATCTGCAAACAGCTGAGGTTTACTGCACAGTTGTCGGCTGTGACGCGAAATGGCAGCGTTTTTGGGGATTGGCGGTAACGCTCCCAGCTGTTCTTTCTCTCACGGCTTTGGAACGTGCGGCAGGCATGATGTGCTGTGACGTCTTTCAAAAGCACAAACGGACAAGACGTCTCTCTCTCTCTCTCTTTTTCTCTCTCTCTTTCTCCCTCCCTCACCCTCTCTCTCTCTCTCCCCCTCTGGTTTTGTCAGTCTCTCTCTTCCAGGTGACACTGTGTGTGGTGATCTTTAGAGGGTGTTGGCGATTAACTAAAGCAGAGAGTTTGTGGAAAGGGCATTTTCCCCAAACAGCCTCACTGTTTGCCAGTAATAATTTCAGCTTTGTCCGTCCCTTGTGCATAATTAGTGATCAGAAGTACCGATCCATCACTTTCCCATCAGATCCAACACTTTCCCATCAGATCCAACACTTTCCCATCAGATCCATCACTTTCCCATCAGATCCATCACTTTCCCATCAGATCCATCACTTTCCCATCAGATCCAACACTTTCCCATCAGATCCATCACTTTCCCATCAGATCCATCACTTTCCCATCAGATCCAACACTTTCCCATCAGATCCATCACTTTCCCATCAGATCCATCACTTTCCCATCAGATCCAACACTTTCCCATCAGATCCAACACTTTCCCATCAGATCCATCAGATCCATCGCTTTCCCATCAGATCCATCACTTTCCCATCAGATCCATCACTTTCCCATCAGATCCATCACTTTCCCATCAGATCCAACACTTTCCCATCAGATCCAACACTTTCCCATCAGATCCATCAGATCCATCGCTTTCCCATCAGATCCATCACTTTCCCATCAGATCCAACACTTTCCCATCAGATCCATCACTTTCCCATCAGATCCAACACTTTCCCATCAGATCCATCACTTTCCCATCAGATCCATCACTTTCCCATCAGATCCAACACTTTCCCATCAGATCCAACACTTTCCCATCAGATCCATCAGATCCATCGCTTTCCCATCAGATCCATCACTTTCCCATCAGATCCAACACTTTCCCATCAGATCCATCACTTTCCCATCAGATCCAACACTTTCCCATCAGATCCATCACTTTCCCATCAGATCCATCACTTTCCCATCAGATCCAACACTTTCCCATCAGATCCAACACTTTCCCATCAGATCCATCACTTTCCCATCAGATCCATCACTTTCCCATCAGATCCATCACTTTCCCATCAGATCCATCACTTTCCCATCAGATCCATCACTTTCCCATCAGATCCAACACTTTCCCATCAGATGCAGTGCAATTGCTTACTACCACACTGGTATGTGGAAGCATGTCCAAGGTTATGTGTCATGTACCATAGAACTCAATGGTAGAAAATACATTTGGTACAGTGTAAGTACACATTTTATAGATTAATATGCAAACTGCAATGACCATAGTAGTACCAAGGATGTGGATAGGCAAGATGTTTTGTACTTATTATGTTGTTCATGAAATATGGAAATATAGACAAAATATTATTGAAAGGGAGCATATGTTTCACTTCTGCGGAGTATCTCCTGGGCCTCCTTCCCAGACCGCAGCTTGTCCTGCTTCCCAGACCCCAGCTTGTCCTGATTCCCAGACCCCAGCTTGTCCTGATTCCCAGACCCCAGCTTGTCCTGATTCCCAGACCCCAGCTTGTCCTGATTCCCAGACCGCAGCTTGTCCTGATTCCCAGACCCCAGCTTGTCCTGATTCCCAGACCCCAGCTTGTCCTGATTCCCAGACCCCAGCTTGTCCTGATTCCCAGACCCCAGCTTGTCCTGATTCCCAGACCGCAGCTTGTCCTGATTCCCAGACCCCAGCTTGTCCTGATTCCCAGACCCCAGCTTGTCCTGATTCCCAGACCACAGCTTGTCCTGATTCCCAGACCGCAGCTTGTCCTGATTCCCAGACCGCAGCTTGTCCTGATTCCCAGACCCCAGTGTCTGTTATTCTGTGCAGCTCTATGCTTTACTAGAGAGCGACTCTGTAGCGTTAAAATAACTCTGCCAGAATCCCGTATCGGGAACTAAAATAAATGCGCAGTTTAAAAAAAGCCTCTCGGAGGCGACACGGTTATTTTTAGACAGGTTTCCGAGCGTCAGGACTCAGGACCTGGGCTGTGACGTGGGCTTGCTAGCTTAGCGTAGCCGGGGGGAGTTCCCGAATCCCGTCTGGACCATCCCGGTTCGCTTGCACAGACTCTGAGTGGGAGCCGGTCTTGATGGGGTGAGGGGAGGGGGGCGGGGTTTGTGCTGGCTGGACGGACGGTGCTTTCCGCAGAGAGGAATGTGGGTGGCGGATGCGTGACATCATCGCTTGGCTACGGGTTGCCCTTTTTAGGCCAAGATCAGCACACTTTATCAGGTAAGACCCACCTTGCGGGGACACATTCCGGAGACGTGGTGTTGTTCAATCGTCCCGTGCTCTGTGTTGGAGGGGGCTGAATGAGCACCCGTGGCGCTGGCCAGGGTTTCGTTTTTCATGCCCCTTTGTCACTTACGACAAGGCGCTTAGTCGTCGGACAGGTCGGCCCGCATTGCGCGATGGTTCCCACAAACGAGCGCGTCATACAAGCTGCGGGCTTCTCAATGTTTTTGCACCGGCTCTCATCGTCCGGGGCAGGGAAACCAATACAAGGCCTTGAGCCTGACGGGGGACAATACCGCCGGTCCAGATCGTCTTAGGCAGTGCGGCTTTGTGTTTCACAGTGAATGACTAAAAACGTTCAGTGGCGGATCACCTTATTGGTCTTGCGTGATATTCTCCGGGCAGTGTGTCATCCAGGCCTTGGGTGAGAAAACGCAGGAAAAGCGTGTCCGACTGCACCTGTAAAAGCCGACAGATTCCCTACAGGGTCGCTTCAGGCCTGGGACAGCTGAGGAAATAAACACTGATCATTACACGTGTCCCATTTCACTGTGGCTGAACAAACCAAACCTGTTTCTTATATTTTCTGTGTTTGTGTGTGTGTGAGCATATATGTTTCTAGTGTGTGTGTATATATGTGTATGTATGTGTGTATATATGTGCGTACCTGCGTGCGTGCGTGTGCATGGGTATGTGTGTGTGAGCGTGTGTGTGTGGGTGCATGGTGCGTGTGTGTGTGTGTGTGTGTGTGTGTGTGTGTGCATGGGTATGTGTGTGTGTGTGTGTGTGTATATATGTGCGTGTGTGTGTGTGTAAATGTGCATGTGTGTATGTGTGTGTGTATATATGTATGTACGTGTGTGTGCATGGGTATGTGTGTGTGTATATATGTGCGTGTCTGTCTGTGTGTGTTGTCGGGGATGTGCGTCTTGCTTGTGTTTCTGTTTCTCCATGGGCATGTTTGTGCTTTCACAGCGAATATAAACCCAATGTTCACACCCTGGTCATGTGGTCTGCTGTGACTAATAAAGCGCTGGAGGGGGAATCTGTACTCAAAATGGAGGTCAGTTTCCACTGGGAGGAGTGGGGGGGGCTGATGGTTTAATAATAATTAAGTTCCAGCATCTACTCACAAGGTGCAGGCCTGCAGGTTCGTTAGTGCACTGAGCCAGCTGGTACTGCCTTAGACCGCACTGGTAAATGGCACCCGTGCTCTGCGCTCTCATTGGCCCGTTGTGTGATTGTGACTGTGTGTGGGCGTGGCTAAGTCTGCAACGGAGCTCGGGGATTGGCTGTTGCGGCTGGTGCCATTGTAGCCGTAATATGGGCACTTAGCCCGATATTCTGCAGTTCAGTGCCCAGCTGTGAAGGCCCGTAATGGCTCATGTATAACTCACCGTGGATCAGGCGTTCTGCTAAATAAGTAATGCAATGCTTTTGAATATTTTAGCAGTGACGAGGTTGCCTTTTTGCAAGGCATATTCGTGTGTGTGCGTGTGCGTGCGCGTGCGCGCGACTGAACACCATGCCATCATACCAGTATAAGCACACCTCTTACACCCATGGGGTTGGTCATAATGAACAGTCACTTGTTCTCTGTGGGAGTGGGAGTGGGAGTGGGAGTGGGAGAGGGAGAGGGAGAGGTTTTGTCTCGCCGTCCGATAAATTAAGGTTTACGGGACCCTTATCCGCCGGGTCTCTTTGAAAAAGGGGCTTTTCTGGAACAACAAAGACCCTTTTCAGGAGAGGTAATAATGACGCTATATGAATGGGGGGGTATCTGTGATCCGGGGTATTGTTGTGACCCCCTTCAGGGGGGTAGGGATCCTCTGTAAGATTCAGGACAGGATCAATGCACAGTATTATTGTCCAGTATGCGTATCCCGTTATAATTAATACAGCTGGTTTTTACAGACAAACCCACTTGGAAAAATGAGTTAAGAGTTTAGCTTTGTGCAATGGGGGGGGTGAATTAAACTGGTTTGATGGTCTGGTTGTGGACCCCTCACCAGTTCTAAAACACAGCACTATGAGCCTGACCAGGCTGCTCTTAACCTTACAGCACTATGAGCCTGACCAGGCTGCTCATAACCTTACAGCACTATGAGCCTGACCAGGCTGCTCATAACCTTACAGCACTATGAGCCTGACCAGGCTGCTCATAACCTTACAGCACTATGAGCCTGACCAGGCTGCTCTTAACCTTACAGCACTATGAGCCTGACCAGGCTGCTCATAACCTTACAGCACTATGAGCCTGACCAGGCTGCTCTTAACCTTACAGCATTATGAGCCTGACCACGCTGCTCATAACCTTACAGCACTATGAGCCTGACCAGTCTGCTCATAACCTTACAGCACTATGAGCCTGACCAGGCTGCTCATAACCTTACAGCACTATGAGCCTGACCAGTCTGCTCATAACCTTACAGCACTATGAGCCTGACCAGGCTGCTCTTAACCTTACAGCACTATGAGCCTGACCAGGCTGCTCTTAACCTTACAGCACTATGAGCCTGACCAGGCTGCTCATAACCTTACAGCACTATGAGCCTGACCAGGCTGCTCATAACCTTACAGCACTATGAGCCTGACCAGGCTGCTCTTAACCTTACAGCACTATGAGCCTGACCATGCTGCTCATAACCTTACAGCACTATGAGCCTGACCAGGCTGCTCATAACCTTACAGCACTACAGGCTGAATAGGCCTTCACATAGACTAAAGCAGTGCTGAGCACCATGTTGTTAATGAGGGATTGATGGAAGTGTGGTTTGGGCTGCGCAGGCCTGCACAGACGGGGCAGATGTGTGACGGAGCTGAGCTGCATGGCCGGTGCAGATAGAGGAGTAGCAGGAAGTGGCTTTTGCAGCGCAAGGGGGCTGCGGGTTTGTGCCCGGATCGGCACGACCTCGTCAGCTATCCTCTGAGCTTGAGGCAGTAGGCCAGAGGCAGTAGGCCATTTCTTACGCTCCCCTTTATTTACAAAACAAAAACTCCAATTTGCAATCAATGATTTATTGACTGCAGGGAGAAAAACTCAATCGAAACCGTTTGGTTTAGAGCGCGCACACATACATGTACACATACACGCTTACACACGCTTACACATACACACACACGCTTACACACACACATAAACATGCACGTATACACACACACAAACACATACACACACACGCTTACACACACACATAAACATGCACGTATACACACACACAAACACATACATACGCACACAAACACACACATGCCACACCTTCACCACCAGTTGTTGAGTTACTTCGTGCTTGTTTCTCTCAGCAAAGGGGAAGAGGAACCGGGGGCGGGGCTGTGGTGTGTAATTCATGTGACAGTGAGAGGGCCTTCCTGCCCCCCCCCACCCCCCACCCCCAGGCGCTCTGTGGTGGCCGCGTGGCTCGATCGGCTCACCACGCCGGTGTTTCAGTTTGGGGTGGGCAGGAGGACAGGACGTTTAAAATGTCAACAGCCCTCCAAATGAGGAAACGTCTGAGGCCTGTAGCCCCGCCCCTCAGTCCCACACTCTCTCTCTCTCTCTCTCTCTCTCTCTCGCTCGCTCACTCACACTCTCGTATGTACACAGTCTGGACTTATATATAGTGCTCTATTTTTATGGACCCACAAATAGTGAGGAGGCCCCGCAGCCTCTGTTAGTCCATCCCAGGGTTATATTTGCTCTTTCATTCATTCTCTCACTCACTCTCACTTTCTCTCTCTTGCTCTTTCTCTCACTTTCTCTTTCTGTCTCGCTCTCTCTGTTCTCTTCATCTCTCTCTCAGAGGGTAAGGCTGAGATGTGTGTGATTAGCTGTGTGTGTAATATCAGTGATATCAGTGATATGAGGGACAGCTGGAGACCTGAGCAACCTAATTAGTGTTTATCACGGATGGTCAAACGCACCCAGAGCTCTGGAGCAGCGTGCTATGCTGCGTGCGTGCGTGTGCGCGTGCGTGCGTGCGTGCGTGTGCGCGTGTCTGTGTGTCTGTGTATGTGAGTGTGAGAGAGAGTGTGTGCGTGTGTGTGTGTGTGTGTGTGTGTGTGCACGCTGCCCAGTGGAAAAATGTGGTGTCTGTTTCCGTTACTTCTCTCATGTTTGTGTGCTATAAACTGTTTTTGTTGAGTAAAGCGGTGGAACTGTACAGTCATGATAACCGTATCATCTGCGCGTTTTCACTTCCTGTTTGCCGTGTGATGTCACGCCTCAGAACCTCACGGTTACAGTAACAGCGCTTGAGCTGCCCTCAGAATGGCTGTTTGGATGGAGAAGGAAAGGAAAGGGCTTAGCGCGGTTTACTGCACCACTTGTTTCTAATGACACACACACACACCCTCACACAAAGTCACACTTTTGCTGTGCTCTCTGCTGCTAGGATCCCCCCGGGGTTGGCAGGCTGCCGTTCCCGCTCACCTGACAAGTGGCACCGAGTCGATAGAAATGCCTTCCAGTCAGTGTGCACTGTGAGAAGAGGGAGAAAGCAGTCCGCTCTGCTAAAATCTCTCTCTCTCTCCCCCTCTCTCCCCCTCTCTCCCCTCTCTCTCTCTCTCTCTCCCTCTCCCTCTCTCTCTCCCTCTCCCTCTCTCTCTCTCTCTCTCCCCCCCCTATCTCTATCACCACCTCTCTCTCTCCCGCTCTCTCCCTCTCTCTCCCTCTCTCTCTCTCTCTCTCTCTCTCTCTCTCTCTCTCCCTCCCTCTCTCTCTCTCTGGTATTCAGGATTAGCCCGTGGACAGTGTTGACCCATCCAGAGGGGATAGCGAGGAACCCCCAAGTTTAATTTGACCGTGCACCCCCCGACCCCCCTCCACGGACCATGATCTGAGGGGCCCCCCCCGCCCGCCCGCCGCCTCCTCCTCTTCTCCTCTGTTTTTTCGTTCCTTTTGTTTTTCTGTGGGTGTGGGAACGTCCCGTCAAGCCCCACCCCGCGCGGTCGCCACAAGCAAGGGGGAGAGCAGAGAACGCCATCACCACCTGAGAGCCACGCCCACCTGTGACATCACCACACCCCCCGCCCCCGCTCCGCAGCCATGGGGAGGAAAAAGATTCAGATCCAGAGGATCACAGACGAGCGCAACCGACAGGTGAGACTCCGCCCCACATTTACATTTACGCACCTGACAGGTGAGACTCCGCCCCACATTTACATTTACGCACCTGACAGGTGAGACTCCGCCCCACATTAACATTAACACACCCGACAGGTGAGACTCCGCCCCACATTTACAGTAACGCGCCTGACAGGTGAGACACCGCCCCACATTAACATTAACACACCCGACAGGTGAGACTCCGCCCCACATTTACAGTAACGCACCTGACAGGTGAGACTCCGCCCCACATTTACATTAACGCACCCGACAGGTGAGACTCCGCCCCACATTAACATTAACGCACCTGACAGGTGAGACTCCGCCCCACATTTACAGTAACGCACCTGACAGGTGAGACTCCGCCCCACATTTACAGTAACGCACCTGACAGGTGAGACTCCGCCCCACATTTACATTAACGCACCTGACAGGTGAGACCCCCTGGTTTTAATAAGGTAGAAACAATCCCCTGTGCTATTGAAGCCAAACAGTCAACTCCTTCTATCCTCTCTGCTTTCTCATTCTAGAACCCTTTTACTTTCTTATTCTAGAACCCTTTTACTTTCTTATTCTAGAACCCTTTTACTGAAATCATGGTCTTCGAGGGCTGAGAACAGCTGGTTTTCCACCCTCTCTTTACCTGGGCGTCAGGTGTGAAGGCAGTTTGGCCAATCAGTAGCACTGACTGTTCAGTTTGTTACCTGGAGGAAAATAAAACCAGGGCCGGAGAATACCCAAGTGTTATATTCGTTTATTTGCACGGAGAGAATACCCACCACCACCGGTTTTGTCCTCGGCCGCACCCTTTCTTGGAAAATGGGCTCCACCGGTAGAGAGACGGAACTTTGGGTGTTAAGAATGTGCGGTTGGGTGTTTGGTCGGTGCGGAGTAGGGCAGTGATACTCCATGCTGCTGGAGGGCCGCAGGGTATGCTGGTTTTTGTTGTTACTCTGTACTTAATTGATCAATTAAAGCAGCCGATAACACAGTTAATTGACCACACCTGGTTTCTTGGGTCTGAATTAGTTGCTGATTAAGGCAAAAACAAAAAGCAGCACACCCTGCGGCCCTCCAGGACCAGGAATGAGTATCACTGGAGTAGGGGATCAGTGGTTAGAGAGCCCCAACCCCCTGGGGGTGTACTAGCAGCTGAGACTCGACCCATGTGATACATGAGACAGGGAGCTGTGTCACGTGTAACACAGAGGTGTGTCACACGCAGCAGACAGGTGCAAATGGTTGAGGGGTTTTTAGAGTAGGGGTGGCATTGAGAATGGAATCCTCATGTTCTCACTTTGGTCAGCTGATCCAGTTGGAGATCATCTTCTATCAGCCCCTCTATAATAACTCCTGCTATAGCCTGTACTTCTGTTAGCCCAAAGCTAGCAGCTGCCTCTATAACTGAGCTACTGCAGCTAACGTCTGTCCTTCTGTTAGCCCAAAGCTAGCAGCTCCCTCTATAATAACGGAGCTACTCCAGCTAACGTCTGTCCTTCTATTAGCCCAACGCTAGCAGCTGCCTCTATAATAACTGAGATACTCCAGCTAAAGCCTGTCCTTATATTAGCCAAAAGCTAGCAGCTCCCTCTATAATAACTGTGTTACTGCAGCTAACGTCTGTCCTTATATTAGCCCAATGCTAGCAGCTGCCTCTATAATATCGGAGCTACTCCAGCTAACGTCTCTCTTTCTATTAGCCCAAAGCTAGCAGCTGGCTCATCACTAGAACATCTACTGTGGTGAGGCCTGAACTTTGACCCCAATACAGGGCACAGATTTAGACATTGGAAAAGCTTGCCCTAACTTTCCTGGAATTTTCCGGGAGCAAAAAATTGTGGGGAGGGGGGTTGCTTTAGACTGTAATACCGGGTAAAACTGGAAAATTCTTCATCAGTGATTGGTCCTGTTGCCATTTAACATGTATAGATCTGAACAGAGCTTTAAAATATTAATTATATGGTGTGTTCGGCTGAGCAGAGACTTCTCTTTAAAGCAGTTACACGGCCCCATGAGTTTTGCACTCTTTTAAGTTACCTCGTCACCATGGTGACAAGGGGGCTCGTGGGAAAATGCATTATAATTAAGTACATTATAAATTTTCTGAAGCAGGTCTATTTTATAGTCTTACAGTCTTTTTTTAACATTATTTAAAAGCATATCTGCATATTGTTGCATGTTTTTTTTTTTTTTTTTTTTTTGTTTTTTTTTAGGCGACTGTGCTAATACCTCTTTAGTGTAATTAAAGCTTAATATAATATAATGTAATATGATGTAATATAATGTCAGGTGCAGCCAGGCTGGTGTAAAAATGTCTCTTTCTGCCTTCTGAACAGAAGCCAGCTACTCAGTTTGCATTCTGCCATCTTTATTGTCCCTGATTCCTCTCTTTTTCATTCATTTCTATCATTTCCTAAGAGACTGCAGTGTGCTTGGCCCACTTTCTCATTTGTGTTTGTGTGTGTGTGTGTGTGTGTGTGTGTGTGTGTGTGTGTGTGTGAGTGTGTGTGTGTTTGTGTGTGTGTGTGTGTGTGTGTGTGTGTGCACGCATGCGCATGTGTGTATGTGTGTGTCTGATTTTATCTGTGACTAAGTGGGCCTCTGTGTGTGTGTGTGTGTGTGTGTGTGTGTGTGTGAGAGAGACACACAGAGGAAGAGAGACATGTACAGTATGTGACACGGCAACACTGAGTGGCACAGAAGGGAATTATCTCGCTCGCTCACTCACTAGCTCGCTCACTCACTCGCTCACTCACTCACTCTCGCCCTCCCTGTAGGTGACCTTCACCAAGCGGAAGTTTGGTTTGATGAAGAAGGCGTACGAGCTGAGCGTGCTCTGTGACTGCGAGATCGCCCTCATCATCTTCAACCACTCCAACAAGCTGTTCCAGTACGCCAGCACGGACATGGACAAGGTCCTGCTCAAATACACAGAGTACAATGAGCCGCACGAGAGCCGGACCAACGCCGACATCATCGAGGTATGGGCCGGGGCCGGGGCCGGGGCCTGGGGCGGGCGGGCGGGGGGCGAGGCTCAAGGCTCGGATTAGGGTCTGAAGCGGGGGGGGGTTCTGTGGGTAAACATCCCATTTAAGCCCCTGTGGGCTGAGAGGGGCGTTAAATTACGCTGGTTTACGTGGGACTGACACAGCCATGCCACTGCCACATTAGTCTAGTCGGGCAGGGCGTGGGCGTGGTCGAGGCATGGGGTGTGGTCGAGGCTGAGTGCGCACATGTTAAATGATGCGTTAGGCTCGTTCATAGGTGGAACGGTACAGTACTGTATTTCCAGAAACCGTGAGCTTTCCATTGCAAAAAATACAAAAAAAATACTTTTAAATGAAATGTATTATCAATATATTGCTTATAACAATTGTGCTCACTATATATACTAATTATTGCGGATTTCACATATTGCAGTGTATGTACGAGGTGTGTGTATGAGATGTGTGTACGAGGTGTGTGTGTACGAGGTGTGTGTGTACGAGGTGTGTGTACGAGGTGTGTGTACGAGGTGTGTGTACAAGGTGTGTGTATATTCAAGCACACTGTTGTGAGATATATTGTGAGATATATTGTCCATTATATTATTTTAAAATAGCCGCACATTTGCTGTATGTTGTTTCAGTTATTTTAAACTGTCAGCGCTTGTATGGAAACAGAAGCTCGCTCTCTCATGCAGCGAGCTGGTTTTCTCTCCATCTCTCCCTCCCTCCTTCCCTCCATCTCTCACACACATGCAGAGAGTGTGGGCAGCCCGTCTCTCCTGCCACAGTGTGTTAATCCAGACTGCAGAGGGAGAGGGAGAGAGGGAGACAGAGAGAGAGAGAGAGAGAGAGAGAGAGAGGAGCGTGATGAGCGTGATTGAGTGAGGGAGATGGATAGAGAGAGAGAGAGTGAGAGAGAGGGGGAGAGGGAGACTGGGAGAGAAAGAGATTGAGCGAGTGGGAGAAGGAGAGTGAGAGACGGAGAGATGGAGGAAGAGAGAGGGATAGAGTGTGTAAGAGAAAGGGGAAAGGATAGAGAGAGGCAGAAATGTAAGATGGAGACATTACAAAGGGCCGTTGGCCACGTCCAGGTGGGGGCGTATGTAGTACAGTATAGGAGAGTGCATGAACTGCAGGAGAGGCACACTAAGGTGCTCTGCCCAGGTGAGACGGACAGACAGGTCCTAATCCTGCTGGAAGTCAAGGTGACCTGCACTGCTGAGCACGCTCAGTTCTGCGCACTGGAGAGCGGCAACAAAGCTCCCGCCCCTTCAGAGGGCCACTGCTATGAAAGACGCAGAACTGCGCGGTCAGGGATCGTGGTCGAAACCTGTGCCCTGTCAGGCACCTGGGCTGTACATCGACAGCCTTTCCCCATCGCTGGCAAAGCTGTGTTTGGCTTTTAAGGTGAAGATTGTAGAAGGACAAGTTTGTGTGTGTGTGTGTGTGTGTGTGTGTGTGTGTGTGTGTGTGTGTGTGTGTGAGAGAGAGAGAGAATTGTTGAGTGTGCGCGTGTACGCGTGCGTTTGCATGTGTGTTTGCGCGCGTGTGTGTGTGTGTGTGTGTGTGTGAGAACTTTGGGGAGATTTAGGAATATTGCATGAATGCACATGAGATGAGATTTCTGTGGGAGATGTAAAAGCTCAGCGCTCATATGGTCTCTTGCAGTGAGGTAGCCCCCCCCCTCCCTGGTTGCCCCGGTGATTCCCTCAGGGGCTAAGCCTGCTCTGACAGATTGTTCAGATGTCCCTAAGGCCTGTCATATCTCCCACACTCCTAATCCATCTCAGGCCCCAAGGGTGGCGGGGGGGGTCTGGATACGACCTGTGGTTGCCTGGATACGGCCTCACCTATCTCCCGCTGGTCGTTGTACCGCACACGGCGATTAGATCGGCGGCGCTTAATGGGAATTATAACGGCAGATCCCCGTTATTGCAAACTGCTTCCTGTTTAAACCTGTCAGCTGAGCTACCAGATCAATAGTAATGTGCACAATGAAGGGTGAAGGAATTAGTTATTTTAGTAGCCTAGTGGTTTAGGAGCAGTGGGGTGTAGTGGCCTAGTGGTTTAGGAGCAGTGGGGTATAGTGGCCTAGTGGTTTAGGAGCAGTGGGGTATAGTGGCCTAGTGGTTTAGGAGCAGTGGGGTATAGTGGCCTAGTGGTTTAGGAGCAGTGGGGTATAGTGGCCTAGTGGTTTAGGAGCAGTGGGGTATAGTGGCCTAGTGGTTTAGGAGCAGTGGGGTGTAGTGGTTTAGGAGCAGTGGGGTATAGTGGCCTAGTGGTTTAGGAGCAGTGGGGTATAGTGGCCTAGTGGTTTAGGAGCAGTGGGGTATAGTGGCCTAGTGGTTTAGGAGCAGTGGGGTATAGTGGCAGTGTGATTCGTTAGCAGGAGGAAGAGGAGGAGGAGGTTTCAGGTGCAGAAGGCATAGTAAATCAGTTTATGTGATGCGTACAGCCCCACATGTAACCAGTGTGCTGCAGAGCGGGGTTGCTGGCATTGGCTGGTAGTCATGAACTATACAAGGTCTTTAACGAAGGTCATGTGACTCCAGCCAGCCTATTGGAAGCATTGGCTGGTAGTCATGAACTATACAAGGTCTTTAACGAAGGTCATGTGACTCCAGCCAGCCTATTGGAAGCCGGGGATGGGCCTTTAAAACACGCATCACTCGAGCAGGTTGAGCTGCGCGAAGCGTGCAAGATGGCCGAACAGCGTGTGGCACTGGAACAGTACGGCGATCGTCAGGCCCCGGCACGACGCTTTGGCGGACGGCCGTACTGCACAGAGAGCACACAGGTGCCTTAACGCTCTCCCAGAATGCCCTGGGGCTAGCGTCCTGTCGCGTGTGGTGGCACACGGGCAAATGGGGAGTGGCATCATGCTTTGCACCTGTACAGGGATGTCAGTGCCTGCTGTCATCACAAGAACGATAGAGAGAGAGGGAGAGAGAAAGAGGAGGGAGAAAGAGAGGGAGAAAGAGAGGGAGGGAGAGAGACAGGGAGAGGGAGGGAGAGAGACAGGGAGAGGGAGGGAGAGAGAAAGAGAGGGAGGGAGAGAGACAGGGAGAGATACTACCTGTGTTTGTGTATAGGTTTTGTTTACTTCCGAACATACTGTTATGAAGATTTTAATCTGCTTGTTTCTGTATATAACACTTGGCATTATATATAAATGTCATGCCAATAAAGCATTCTTAAAATTAATTGAATTGAGAGAGAGATACAGAGAGACGGAGAGAGAAAGACAGATGGATCGAGAAAGTGTCAGAGGAAAAAAGAGGGAGTCGTATGTGTGGGGAAACGGAGAGGGAGAGAGATGAAGAGAGAGAGGAAAGTGGGAGGGAGACTGAGGGAGAGAGAGTGGAAGGGAGACGGGAATGAAGGAGGGAGACGGAGGGCAGGCAGACAGAGAGATGACAGGGAGGGAGTGGGTGGAGGAAGAACGCTGCTGATTGGATGAGACTGACACAGGGGGGGAGGGGCCAGAGGGAGAGCAGCCCCAGCCAGTCGCCGGCTGCCGTAAGCTCTGCAGGGGATTCTTACCCTGGCAACACGAGAGAGAGAGTGAGAGAGATAGAGAGAGTGATGGAGCGAGAGAGAGCAAGGGAGAGTGATTGAGATGGCGATAGAGAGAAGGAAATGGGTAAAAGATGGAGAGAGAGAGAGGGAAAGGTGTAGGGAGAGAGGGGGGTAGGTGAGAGAGAGCGAGAGATAGGGGGGAGAGGGAGTGAGAGAAAGGGGAGATGGAGATAAAGATATAGCGATGGAGGGAGAGAGCAAGAGAGAGAGAAGTAAATGGATAAAAGAGAAAGTAAAAGATTGAGAGAGAGGGGGAAGGTGAGAGAGAAGGAGTGAGAGAAAGGGAAAGGTGTAAGGAGAGAGTTGGAAAGAGAGAGAAGGTGTGAAGGAGAAAGTTTCGATAAACAAGTCAACTTTTTTCAATAAAAGTCTTGTGTGCGAGTGCTGTGTGAGCGCTGTGTGAGCGCTGTGTGAGCGCTGTGTGAGCGCTGTGTGAGCGCTGTGTGAGCGCTGTGTGAGCGCTGTGTGAGCGCTGTGTGAGCGCTGTGTGAGTGCTGTGTGAGCGCTGTGTAAGTGCTGTGGTACAAACTCACAGTGTGAGGCCAGTCCCCTGCTACTAATACACAGTGATGTGTAAGCAGCTGCTCCTTCAACCAGAGACATCTGTATTAATTGGGGTTGCCATGAATCTATCAATAGCAATGCGTTCCGTTACCCCAAACAGCACATAAAGGCATGGAATCTTGCGGGG
Source organism: Ilyophis sp. 1 JC-2022 (assembly GCA_022702515.1). Classification (NCBI taxonomy): domain Eukaryota; kingdom Metazoa; phylum Chordata; class Actinopteri; order Anguilliformes; family Synaphobranchidae; genus Ilyophis; species Ilyophis sp. 1 JC-2022. The sequence continues at coordinate 64,949,121 of CM040395.1, read as the reverse complement.
TTCATGACGCCCCGGTATCTTGCCTGCAGGTTCCCCGGATTGTACGAACGGTGCCAATTTTTGGCAATTTTGGTGACAATGGACCCAACATACACATGCATACATATTAATCTATCTGTCAGTCATTCTTATTTCAAATGGACCCACTTTTATACAAAATAAATTATTAAAAACTTCACAGAACGGCTACAATTAGAAGATTCAATTACACACTTAATTAAATTAGATAATTAGTCCAGTGATATTGAGTCAGGTAAATTAAGACTATACCTCATTAAGCTTGGTGAATGGAAAAGAACCAAGTTTTGAACACGCCTAGCCTAGCCTAGCCTAGCCTTGCGCAAACAAGCCTACCATAGCCTAGCATAGCCTAGAGCAGACATGCCAACCATAGCCTAGCCTAGTGTAGACAAGCCTACTATAGCCTAGCCTGGTGTAGCACAAACAAGCCTACCTTAGCCTAACTTAACCTAACGCAGACAAGCCTGCTATAGCCTAGCCTAGCGAGACAAGTTCCCTTTTGAGGATAGGAAACTGTGTTAGGCCCCGAAGCCAGCCTGCTGGTTTCCGTAGCCGTGTTCCGCTAATATATATACATATATTATATTATTATTTTACCTGTATATAACCTGTATATGGGGTTGTGTGGGTTATTTTTATTATTTGCTTATGCTTACAGTTTAGTTACTTACCAGCTCAGCTAGTGCAGTTTTTAAATATATTATTATTATGAAAATGACAAACTAAGAGAAAAAGCGCTTTATATGTATTTTTAAAAAGGTTAGCAGGAAGGAAAAAGGACATGCTATTTAGGCCCGTTGGGGGTTAGAAAGACAGTATACAGGCGGCAAAAGTTACCTTTTCATTGTGGGTCTCTTGGCCCGTTATTGGATGTGGATGATGGTGATGATGAGGATGATGATGATCAGGATGGTGGTGATGATGATGATGATGAGGAGGAGGAGGAGGATGGTGGTGGTGGTGATGATGAGGATGGTGGTGATGATGAGGATGGTGGTGAGGATGGTGGTGGTGGTGATGATGAGGATGGTGGTGATGATGAGGATGGTGGTGATGATGAGGATGGTGGTGAGGATGGTGGTGGTGGTGATGATGAGGATGGTGGTGATGATGAGGATGGTGGTGGTGATGATGAGGATGGTGGTGATGATGAGGATGGTGGTGAGGATGGTGGTGGTGGTGATGATGAGGATGGTGGTGATGATGAGGATGGTGGTGAGGATGGTGGTGGTGGTGGTGGTGAGGATGGTGGTGGTGGTGATGATGAGGATGGTGGTGAGGATGGTGGTGGTGGTGATGATGAGGATGGTGGTGAGGATGGTGGTGGTGGTGGTGATGAGGATGGTGGTGATTGTGATGGTGATGATGAGGATGATGATGATGGTAGTGGTAATAGTGGCAGTGGCACTTGGCTAGTCGGGTAAGAAGATGAATTGCGAGGGAACGGGGCTTGAAAATTAACAGCCGTGTCATGTATCTGTCCTCTTCCTCCTCTTCATCCTCACGTGCATTCCGCAGACATTGCGAAAGAAAGGCTTCAACGGCTGCGACAGCCCTGAGCCAGACGGCGATGATTCCATCGACCAAACGAACGACGACAAGTACCGCAAGACCACCGAGGACCTGGACATCCTCTTCAAACGCTATGGAGTGAGTGTCCTGCCTCCTACCAAGCCTCTCCTCTAATCTGCTCTCTCTCTCTCTGTCTCCCTCTCTCCTTCCTCTCTCTGTCGGGGTCTAAGGCCCTGAATAAGAAGGGCCAACGTGAGTGCGAGAGCCCGGAGGCGGAGGAGCCCTGTCCCGTCACGCCCTGCACCCAAGAGAAATACAAAAAGATTGACGAGGAGTTTGATAAAATGATGCTGAATTATAGGTTGTCAGTGAGTACAGGAATGTGGTTGCATTGAGAGTGACATAGCGTTCAACCAATCCCCCCCCCCCTCCACCAAAAACATCATTCACACCCCCCCCCCCCCCTCGTAGTGGTGTGAGAGTGAGGTTTCATTAACCCCACCGTATGCTCTCGCTAATTGGCTAACTCACTGTTGTTCTCCACTGCAAAGCACTACTATTGGTTTGAGTCACTGCTTGTCCACCCATTTTGAGATACATGAGGCCTTAGTCAGCCAATACTCCCGCCCCACCCACCCGACAAGATCCAGACTGGAAAAGGCATTTATCTGTGCGGGTTATTTGAAGGAACGGAAGCCGCTAATGCTAACGGGTTGTTTCTGCAGAGCATACCAGACTACCGCAGATGGGCTAAACCTCTATAGAGTGTGCCAGGTTCCATAGGCTAACGCTAACAGATTAGACATCTGTAGATTGCAACAGGTTCCACACGCTAACTAAATAACTGGGGAAAAAGGTTCATCTTTTGCCTTCAGTTGTGAGGGAAGAAAAAAAAATCAAAAAAATTCTTCCACCAAAAGAACATGTTTTAGGCCTCATTACATTCGCATGGAGCAATGCCTTCTTGGAGAAATTAGAAAAATGTTTTGTTTATTTCAGTGAGCAAAAAAAGAACAACCCGTCATCTAGTCGAAGGGGAACTAATCGTTTGATCTTGTATTATGTGGTGAATTATATATGCTTTATATATTATATATGCTGCTAAGCCTGTGTGAGCTGGCAGGGGGCTTTATGTGTTTTGCATGACGACCGTGACGGATACGCTTACAAGTGTACAATTCCACCCATTTCCATATGAAAAAACACCGCATTCACACTGCATTTGAATTTTTCAAAGAGATCTGTCAAGGGGGCAGGGGAGGGTGGGGTTCAATCTCACCCCCCCCCCCCCATAGGGAAAACAAGATTGGGGGGCGCATGATGTTGTTATTTCAAACAGTGTTAGTTTTGCAACTGTTACAAATTGTCACTCGCATGAACTTGGGGAAAAAATATTTAAATGAATCACTCCTCTCAAAGGTCCTCGACAATTCAACGGAGACTCTTCCAGAATTTGGGGGAGGGGGGGTGTCCAATCATGTGCCAAGGAGGGCTGAGAGTATGCAGGTTTTTTATTCCAACCAATCACTACACCTGCTGATTTCACTAATTATTTCGCTCCTCTGTGGTTGAAGGTGTGTTAATTAGTGAAATCAGCAGGTGACGTGATTGGTTGGAATAAAAAACCTGCACACACTCAGTCCTCGTTGGCACATGATTGGGCAGCACTGCTCTAAGGCTTTTGGGACGGAGGGAGAATTAAGCTGGGGTGGGACTCGACGTTCGGGTGAGCACTGGAGTGGTCTGTATGCGGGAGGGCATGCATTGGGGTGGTCCGTACGGAGGAGGTCGGGTGGTCCGTACGCAGGAGGCAGGTGCTCAGGCGATGTGTATGGTGAAAGTCAGGTGCTCCGTAGGCAGTCCATACGGTGGAGGGCGGACATTCAAGCGGTCTGTACGGTATACGTTAGGCATTCGGGAGGTCCGTATGGTGAATGGCGGGTCCCCCTACGGTGGAGGGCATGCGTTCGGGCGGTCCAGAGAGCGGGAGGAGGAAAGTGGGTTAGTTGCGGCGCAGGCATGATAACAGGCCTGTGGGGGAGGGGGGAAGGGGGAGGGGGGCAGCGGAGCTCACTCCATCACCCAGAGAGGGAAGTGATGATTGCGCACTGTCCCATTACCGCCTGATTGATTACAGCATCAGTGGGTCAGATCCTCTGTGCTCTGCTGCTTTTACTCATAATTCATTATTTTACCCATTCTTACGCTTTGTGTTCACACTATTTTTATGGTTCTTTTGACTATACTAGTGTGATTTATTTATTATTTATTATGCTATTATTTTGTTTTATTTTTCATTTTTTTAAGGATAAAAGATGGTCCACCCTAAATCTCACCTGAAGCACCTGAGGCCACAATGGATCTAAGGTTAAACCAGGGGTCCCCAATCTTAACCAGAAACGGCCGATGCAGGGGCAGGCTTTTGTTCTAACCAAGCAGTAACACACCTGATTCTACTAATGAAGGTCCTTAGCAAAGACTCTAGTGGTTGATTAGTAGAATCAGGTGTGTTACTGCTTGGTTGGAACAAAATCCTGCACCCACATCGGCCCTTTCTGGATAAAATTGAGGACACCTGGGTTAGACCCATGAACACACAGAAAACATGCTTTTGATTTTTATTCAGTTATCATAATAAAGCTCCTCTGAACAAGGCTTCCCATTGGTCCAGTTTTTAAAACCCATTATGAGGTAATTCTGAGAACCCAAGTGTCATCGAATCACAATGAGCCCCTCCCCTCTGATTCCCAGATTCCTTCTAATGCTTTCAAATTAACAGCGTGCTGCATTTATCCTGACTGGCTTAATTACAAACTGATCTCTTGAGCGTGCTGCGTGATGTTGTCCTCTGGTCAGCTATCTGTGTGCTGTGTTCCATGCTTGGTTTGTGCTGAGATGCCGACGTTAACTGCGATGACGTCCAAAAAAATTTCTATTTAAATTCAAGTTTCAAATTATGGGGAGTAATAATGCAATAAAACTATGCTTGTGTCTGCATTTATGTAAGTTCTTCTGGATGAGATTGTCTGCAAAATGCCTAAATGTAGGCCCTAAATGTTAAAGACCGCTTTTTAAACAACTTTAATAATGACCTTTAACTACAATCGTGGCAGTTTTCATGACCAGTGCATTTTCTTCCAACGATAAAAAAATTATGAACCAATCAGTGCTGATTGGGAAATGTTCAGAGTTTGGACAGAGTTAGAATACTCTGAAGAATAGATTGATCGCTGTCTCACAAAACATGTTTGGGCATGACTGCAGTGGAAGAGTAGATTGACGGCCTAGGTGTGTGTGGAAGAGTAGAAGAGTAGATTGATGGCCTAGGTCAGGGGTGGGGAACCTCATCCGCAAAGAGCCGGTGTGGGTGCGGGTTTTTGTTTTAGCCCAGCCCTAAGACACCTGATTCTACTTATCAAGGTCTTGATTGAAGACCATGATTAGTTAATTAGTTGAATCAGCTGTGTTAGTGCTGGGCTAACACAAAAACCTGCACCCACACCGGCTCTTTGCGGATGAGGTTCCCCACCCCTGGTCTAGGTGTATCGGTATCCTTGTCTAGGTGTATCGGTATCCTTGTCTGTGTGTGGAAGAGTAGAGTAGATTGATGGCCTAGGTGTGTGTGGAAGAGTAGAAGAGTAGATTGATGGCCTAGGTGTATCGGTATCCTTGTCTGTGTGTGGAAGAGTAGAGTAGATTGATGGCCTAGGTGTGTGTGGAAGAGTAGAAGAGTAGATTGATGGTCTAGGTGTATAGGTATCCTTGTCTGTGTGTGGAAGAGTATATTGACGGTCTAGCTGTATAAGTATCCTTGTCTGTGTGTGGAAGAGTATATTGACGGTCTAGCTGTATAAGTATCCTTGTCTGTGTGTGGAAGAGTATATTGACGGTCTAGCTGTATAAGTATCCTTGTCTGTGTGTGGAAGAGTATATTGACGGTCTAGCTGTATAAGTATCCTTGTCTGTGTGTGGAAGAGTATATTGACGGTCTAGCTGTATAAGTATCCTTGTCTGTGTGTGGAAGAGTAGAGCGATAGCCTAGGTGTATAGGTATCCTTGTCTGTGTGTGGAAGAGTATATTGACGGTCTAGCTGTATAAGTATCCTTGTCTGTGTGTGGAAGAGTAGAGCGATAGCCTAGGTGTATAGGTATCCTTGTCTGTGTGTGGAAGAGTATATTGACGGTCTAGCTGTATAAGTATCCTTGTCTGTGTGTGCAGGCCTTTGGTCTTCAGGTCAGGAAGGAAAATCTCGCTGATTCTCACTCTGCAGCTTGTGTGGTTGTCCTGGTTTATAAAAGATTTGAACCATCATGTTTTTTCCATCATAGTTAGATCAAGTGCGTGTGATTGTAAAATGCCTCTCTTTCTCCATCTGGATAAGCGGCTCTTTCCTCTTTGATAATCTAATTTGCAGGCAGTGTTAACTTATAATTGAGAAGTGAGCTCTTGTATGCATAGCCTCCCCTTCAGCCAATAGGCCTACGTGTCTTTTGTGATTGGACTGATAGTTCTCGGAAAAAGCAATTCACAATTCGCAATCAATAGCCTGTGTCTGAGCAAATTACTACAGCTATTGCAAACATAATTTTTCACTGCAGTGGACCCAGAACATTTAATAATTGAAATTCCCAGTCAACGCCCCAAAATAATTACAGTAAGAGGCTGAAATTTAGCAAAGGCAACAAGGAGACACTGTCGAGGAAATGCAAGTTTGCAACTGCAAGTGTTTTCTGTTCAATGACAAAACAGTGCCTTGTGTAGGTTATTCAGCTTCGTGTCAGCGAGTCTGATTGATGTCTCTGAACCCGTTCATCGGATAGGTCAGGAGAAAGGCAAGGAAAGGGAAGAAACAGCTTCAGGAAGCCAACTTCTATAAAGTGCGTCCCATTTGGGACAGAACCCTCATCTGCTCCACATGCTAAATATAAAGCCCCAGTTTTAAGGGACGAGTTGAAATAGGTTGCCATATGAGCGGGAGGTTTTGTGCAGTACGCCCGAGTCCTCCATCGTGATGAATCGTCCATTAGCGAAAATGCAAGCTCCGCGACTCTGACGCAGTGGAGCTGAATCAGGTCCGCTCAGCACCTGTCTCGCACCCACCCTTAACAACCGCTGCAGTCGATTTGATTTCTCGCCGGGTTTCCTCTGATTTCGCGTAAAGGCAGCTGGTCTCTCCGCTATCCGCACGTACGGCAATCCGCGAGATGCCAGACGAGCACTTACATCTAATGACAATCGTTCGCTCTCGTTGGCGCTAATTAGGTTTCACCTGAGAACCGCGAGAACAGAGGAAGCGAACAGGTGGAACCGGCGTTGTGTGTGCGCGTGCCGTACTCAACAAACAACTCCCGCGCCTAAGACCGTCCCCTGCCCCTCCCCCTCCCCCCTCCAAGTAAAAGGACGTTTGAAAGACATTCGGAGGAGGGGAGTGACGGAGCAGAAGTGACGAAAAAACTTTGGGGAGAATGTAGAGCGATTAGGGAGGCCGTTGTCTGATTCATAAAGATTCGTTTTTTTAAGTTTTTTTTTTAAATGAGCAGTTACTGGAGAGAGTGCCAGTAGTTCTGAGACCACTCCCCACCAGAGGGGAACTATAATTAGGGGAAAAAAACACTATCAGTGGTGAACATATGCCAGGCTTCCTAACTGACTGTGTGTAGAAAACACGTTCCGGCCTTTTAATCTATCTTCTCTTTCCCCGTCTCAGATGCCGTTTCCTTCAGTTTATTCTTTCAATTCCGGCTGAAATTCTTCTTTTTTTTTATTATAAAAAGGATGCTGCTATTTCATTGTTATTCAGTTTGATATGAAGCAGACTTGCATTGCCGCTCTGCTGTTGTGTGACCAGTCGGACTCGTACACCTGTCACATTCTCATCAGATTGAATAAGTCAGATGTGCTGTGGAATTAACTCTTTGAAGAGTAGGTTTTGGAAAGAAAATTTCTAAATTCTAAGTCAGTGTTCTAGAACTCTATTCTAGATCATTACATCAGCATTAGCATGTTCAGTAAAAACATTCCAATCATACATTTGAGATCTTACACCTTAAAAAAATGTATTAAAGGGTTAAAGCACAGGTTCCGTGTTGGGCGTGAGGTTGCGTGGTTTCTTTTATGGGCGTGTAGCTGCTGCTAGTTAAAGAAAGCCTGGCTTGCGTGTGGTCATGAGATGTGATGGTGAACACACTCTTCGATGGATTGTTAGATGGATGCTAGTGTATGTCTAATACGCGACGCACCTGCTCTCTCCCCATCTTTTTCCCCTTTCAGTCGGCGGTCCCTCCCCCTACCTTCTCCATGCCCGTCACAGTCCCTGTGTCCAATCAGAGTGCACTATCGTTCAGCAACCCCGGCGGCGCCCTGGTAACCACCACCTCCTTTGTGACATCGTCGCTTTCGGATCCCCGCCTCCTGTCGCCACAGCAACCGGCTCTCCAGAGGAACACGGTGTCTCCAGGGTTACCACAGCGACCGGCCAGCGCAGGTGAGCGAGATATTCGGGTTGGTATGGCGATACTTCTCTAGTGAAGAGAGGAGAATCACGCTGCGCTTCTCAAGCATTGCAACTATATCTGTAAACCTGAAGAGCTCCACCAGTCATCGGCAACAAAGTTTGGACTTATTTCCTGCCTTATCAGAGAACAGAAAACCAAAACCAAGCATATTTACATCCTCATTTTACTGACTTAACCATCTCTGTATGTGCGGTCTAAGACATAGCCCAAGCTGGCCAATAAGCCCACTTATTCTCACATCTTAGTTTGTACAAATTACTTTCCCATCTTCTTCTGTCCTCCTCCTTCTCCTTGGTGGTCTTTTACTTCCCGCACTTCTCCAGAGGTAATGGATAAGACGGCCGCAATGTCACCTTACTGGTGGAAAACAGTGAGAAGCTCCACCAATCAGGGAGTACCTTGCTAACCTCCAGTGTTACAACAACAACAGGGATTGGTGGATCCCAAAGGGATTTCCGGAAGTATGGCCAAACGATATCAGCCTGTCACCATTGGCTTTGTTCACCTGGCTATTAGCAGCGTAATCCGTGAATTGGGCAGGTCCTCTTTTTCTGCCAGTAACGTAACAAGCTAACCAGCTGCATTTGAGAGGAATCTGACATTCTGAAAGTATGATAGAGGGCTGATTGATATTTGTGAATAATCATGAATAATCGTGTGGTCTTTATGTACTCCGCTCATAGGTGCACTTCTGGGTGGTGACCTCAACAACTCGAACGGGGCCTGCCCAAGTCCAGTAGGTAAGTGGCAGTTACCACGGCGACCACGTAATCAGCGGTGACAGGGTGTGGGGACGTCAGGTGATGCAAGGATTCCGGAGGGCGCGGAATTCACTTGTTTTCTCCCTGTGGCTCTGTGACATCACTCACTGTGACCCTCTAGAACAGGGGTGGGCAGTTCTGCTCCTGGAGGATCCATTTGTGTTTGTGCAGGTTTCTCTTTCCGCCAGTTATCCCTCTGGCTCAGTTAAGCAGCTAGCAGTGAACGCCAAAGCCAGTTAACCCTTTTTTGGGTTTTTATGGAATTTAAAAAAAGAATTCTAAGTCAGTCTTCTAGAACTCCGTTGCTTTCAATAGAGGCCTGTCACCTACGTCACAATTTGGCCAGACACGCCCACTTTTTACGCAAACCGCCTTACTGGAAGACCAAATGCTGGTGTTCCATAACGTTATGCAAACCAAACTAATAGGCTATCACATTTAATCGGGAGGTTGCTTAATTTCCCTTTATTGCCATCATCGGAATTTGCTTTACGCAATGCTTACAGGTAGCTCAGCAATATACAAAATATACAGTGCACAACATAACAAAACAATTTCTCAGTTTGGCGGTGTACAGAGACCGCGGCACTGCATGTATGGAGGAAATTCGTGGATGTGGAGTTTGTGCGTTGGACTGCTTGGTGACACTGGACATCTCGGGACAGCGGGGGCCATTTTTTATCATGGCTGTATTGCACTTTCATTCACTTGAGTGATGTAATGATTCTGTTGGATATCTTTGTTTGATATGTTTGTTTGTGTGTTGTGGGTCCCACTGTCTATGTCTTTTTTGTTGTTGCTGGGGCTACAACTGAAGTTCCCTGGCGGGAAATAAAAGTTATTATATTCTATTCTAATAATACCAACATAAATATTATAAGGAGTATCGCGGGGGTATACGTACGAAGTAAGATTAATTACAGAGTAAACCCCGGAACCCTCCCAAATCTGGAACATGCATGGGCTGAAGTAGAAAGAGCTGTTCTGGGTTTTATTGAGTTATCCAGCTAGTACTAACTCAGTAATCCTGCTTTGTAGTACACCACCTTGGTAAGTAAAGTGCTTGTGCAGTTTATATGGGAGCAAAGCGATACGTTACATGTTAGGTAGGCTACAGTAGCCTACTTCAGCAATAAAACATTTTAGCTCGATGGATAGAATATAATAACTTTTTTTCCCGATAGGGAACTTCAGTTGTAGACACCATAAAAGGCAAATCAGTTCTACACATAAAGTACATTTACCGTTACTTTAATTATTACTTTCAAATACATTGTTATTTGGTGCTTAATATCGTAACGTTACATTTTATTTTCGCCCTCTTCTGGATTCTCTCATATTGCTCGAACCCTGCCTGGCCAGCACAGGTAGCTAATGTTTACAGTTTATCCAATCTATTTGTGAGACATCGTACAACGTAGCACCCCTAGCAATGTAATAATAGTTCAAATGAACACTGTTTTGATGTTCACAATATGCTTGACGTATCGCATTAGGTTAACATTAATGTTTCGCAGGCGTAGCAGTCGTTCACACAAATGATATAGCTACTAACGTTAGCTAAACCAAGCGATTAATTCACTTTTAACTTTCTAACATTAAGATAATGCACATAGATGTACATTAGGCCAGCTAGTTATGTATATATTAACTGGCTAACTTTATAATTTGTTCATAAAGCGTAATTTACCATTAATGATCCGAGCCTATGCTGTCTAAACCCTGCTCACTCCTCACTGCTTTCAACCACCAGTCTCTTCTTTCGGTCGTAAAATTGAGTTCGTTCACCCTGCCTGGTGGTTTAGCTACTATGGTGAGTCCTCAAATTATCATGTAAAAGGACATTTTCGCCTTTTCCCAGTTTTATTCGCACATCAGTACGCAGTGCAGAAGTTCGTCATTGTAGGACAGCAATCATAGTAGCGTTAGCATGAAACTCGTTTCATGGAGTAGCGAACACTACGAGTTCAGTGGTAACGTTAAGCGTCTCTGTTAGGGTTGGACCTCCAACATGGCGGCGCGTCCCTGTAACCATTGGTAACGACAGTTATAGTTCTATGTGACAGGCCTCCATTACCAGTAGTGATTGTTACATCAGCATTAGAGTGTTCAGTAAAGAACATTCTAATCACATATTTGTGAGCTTATACTGTAAAGGGTTAGATTAGTGACTACATAACTGCCGTATACACACCTCTGGGCTGTGCAAAGCTCCTCAGAGAAACCGCCAAAAGCTCCAGTGAAGACCGTCTCTGGCGCTCTGGAGCGGTCGGCGTGTGAGGAGTTTTAAAAGGAGCTCTGCTGGAACTCTGCGGCAGCAGAGGGGCGTGACCTATTTCTGAACGGAAAAGCGTTTTCTTCAGGGAGGCCGAAAAACAACAACAGTCTCCTTTTTTTACTTTTCTTTTTTGTTCTTTTGAGAAGCGAGGTTTGTGATCTCGTATCCGTAAACAACCACCCCCCCACCTTCACCCGCGCGAGCAGCCACAGCGAAAACATGCCACTTCATGGCTGTCTCCACGGCAACACGCGGTCTGCTCCAGACGCTGGAGCTTATGAGGGGCGACGCGGGACAGTTCTCCCGTTTGCACTTGATCTCACGTCCCTGTCACGTTAAGCAGATTGCAGTGTACAATCGTACACCTGAAAACACGCAAGCAAGACTATCACTGTAGAGTACAAGTGTAATAAACCCATTGTACACCTTCACAAATGCAATAATATCCTGAGAGTTATTCAGTCAGAAGTGAGGTGCATGACGTGTTGGGCTTAATTGAGCTGTTTATGATGTGTTGGGCTTCTCTTTCTCTCTCTCCCTTTCTGTCCCCCTTCTCTCTCTCATCCCTCCCTTTCTCTCTCCCCCATCTCTCTCTCTTTTTTGCCCTCTCCCCTCTCTTTCTCTCTCCCAGCCTCTCTTTCTCTCTCCCAGCCT